>JACEIK010000186.1:444434-465535 GCA_018107945.1 Datura stramonium | reverse complement strand
AGTAGTGGTGACCTTGCCGGTCACGTAGTTGTTCAGCATTTGTTATACTGATTTAGAGATAACTAGACAGCATGGTGGCCTTGTTGGCCCGCATAGGTTTTCCTATATGAGTGTGATTCTGGTTAGCTGATGTTATAGTACAGGTGGCTATAGGCCCAGTCGGCCGGAGGCTGTATTTACAGTAGTTATATAGCCTGTTGATTTCATGAATCTGAGTTAGAGCCAGTCAGGCACCAGATGTGCTTAGGCTCAGTGGTCTAGAAGTTCAGGTCCTAATAGGGCACCAGGTGCCAGTCACACCCCCCAAGGCGGGGTGTGACAGGCAGTGCCTTCAGTTCGAGGACTGGTGGTACCCTTACTGATGGCTTTGCTAGCGGTGTTGAATGGTTTTTCAAATTAAGTTCTAACTTCTTTGGGCTGAAGTTTATGACCCTATTCCATTTAAGGCGTTCACCATTTCTGTGTACTCTGGTACCCCATATCCCTCATAATTCATCAAGACAGCTACTAAAGTGTCAATAGTCATCATCTCTTCCATAGGCACTGGCAGCTTCTTATATTCTATCTGGGTGTTTGCAAAGGGGTCGTTCCCTTGATGTCGACCTGATAGAATCACAAAAGAAAAACAACAAATATGTAAAAGGGGAAATCACCACCAAAATTTAAATACAAGTAATTAATCTAGTCTTAGTCGTATTCCCCGGCAACGCTACCACTTTTTGATAACGCTCAAACTCACACCTCCTGACGAAGTATGAAGAACCCAACTGAGAGGTTGGGGTCGAACCCACGGGAAATATGAAAGATCTAGACTAATGATGGTAAGTGAACTTGTTGGTGAGTTATCTCCAATTTTGGGGTTTTAAGCAAGTAATGAATTTGGGCAAGTCCTAACATTGTACACCATTAAGAAACGTTTAAACACGAAGAGAATACAATACAAGATTTTCATATTGCTTTTGAATCACTTTTGTGCAACACTAGTTTGTTAATCCATCATAGTTCCCACAACCCCTAGTTGTGGAGGTTTTAGCCTCTCTTGGTTGTAACATTGTAATTTGAATTCATAGATAAACATATAATTTAAATACTTACAGCAATGATTATAAGAAAATTAGATTTAATTATTCAAGAACAACCTCAAGAATAATGTGAGAAATCAAGAATTTGATACCAAGAATTGCTCCTCAAAACTCGATAAAAATTCACAAAAGTAACTATTCACACGTCTCACAACTCAGTTCTATCTTTCTCTATATGAAAATAAAACATAAAGGATATTTATACTGGCATTAGAAACCTTTTCCTTAGATGACAGGGAGTTTTCTATATCTAATGTCGCATGTGCCACGATTTGTCCTACGACCCGTAGCAGGATTGTATGGTCCGTACTTGCTATCCGTAAGTTCTTGGTTGCTACAGATTCGGTTAAGTCTTGGTGTCATTGTACGACTCGTACCTGCTTCTTATGAGTCGTACATCGCTTCCGTGGTTTGGCTCTGAGAACTTTGACATTTTCTGGAATTCTTCACAAGTGTTGTGGTATGACTTGTACTTTCTTGCCATGACTCATACTATCTGTAGTGTATAAAGTTCTGCCAAGTACTAAAAATCCTCTGAAGTTCACTACGGCTCTTGGTATGATTCGTACATTGATGCCAGAGTTCGTGAGTCCATCCGTACCAGGAGTCTGCCTTTGTGCAATTTCTTCTGAATATTTCCACGACTCCAGTTACGGCTCGTACCATTATGGTATGGCTCATACTGAGAGTCGTAGGTTGCCTTCTTCCCAATTCATCCTTCTGACTTTCATCACAGTTCTCAGTACGGCTCGTACAATCAAGGTACGACTAGTACTAAGACTGGTACTTTGGATGATTTTCTGCCATTTGAGGATTCTTTTGCACATCTTTGGTCCAACACTTATTTTCCCTAAAATCAAGGTAAAAATTCCTTATATCCATATAAACATACGTAAGTCCATGCTATTTTCTCTATTTGAAGCGTCGAAAGTGTTGTAAACTCACAGCACATCAAAACCCCACTATGATTCTTCCATATATATGATAATGGAATAATATGATCAGTGGACTACGTATAACATCGTTGTCGAGTTTTGGAGTTGCATAAAACTCAATAATTTTAGTTTGGAAGTGAGTGAGCTAAAATGGAAAATTGAAATTGTGAGGTTAAATAGAGTAGATAACTTTGGGTGTAATATGAATCAATGGGGTGGAGAATTCTGAGTACCCACCTCAAAAAGGTTATTTACTCGTACGAACTAAGCATGCTTAAGGGGAGGACAGGCTTCACGAGCCTTCCTATAAGTCATAGTTTCATACTACGACTCATAGGATGGCTCGTTGGGACTGTCCTAAGGCAACCAAATTGGAAGCTCAATGGTATAGGACCTCGACCCGTAGTATCTTACTACGAGTTGTACCTAGCAGTCGTACCAAGGAGTAGAGAGGGTCAAGTTCAAAAGCAATAATACGACCCTTAGTACGACTCGTAGAACTTAACTATTATTCGTAACATGAGTCATACAAAAATACAGAGAAACACAATGTGTTGTAATACCTCTTATTACTAATAGTACAAACCGTACCTACATGGTACGATTCATACCAATAAGTCGTGACAGTTCCATGAAGTACTGTGATCCTTAGTACGGATCATACCACCTAGGTACGACTCGTACTAAAGACTCGTGGAAAACTATGAAGAATGATATTTGTGCTTCTTTTTTCTCATAGTATACCTATTAACCTTTCTCTCCATAAGTACCATGACAATAAAGAAGAGAGAAACCAAGAATGCTAAAGAAAAGGGGGCTAGGGCTGAAATTGCTTCTAGGAAGGCATTGAGAGATGATCCCTCAAACTCAGAACAGGAGGAGAACACCCTTAGTGGTTCAATGGAGTAATATCAAATTGATACCTCTGATATCGATGATCCACGAACCACTAGGGCACAGGCACAGGCCAAGGTTCATGCTGAAGCCACATCTATCACTCTAGAAAATGATCCCCAGTCTGAGGAGGGAGCAGGTGAACAGTGTCAAGAGTCTGGGAGCGGCTCAACTAATGAGTCTGGGTCTGTAGAAGATGCCGGTGAGGACAAGGATGATCAGACTTCACCTCTAGAAAGCCACAATATGAGATGGAGTGTGCTTGGTGCTCGGGAACTTTTTGAGCAAGGTCTCACTCTCACCTCCAAACAGAACCCCTGGAGGAGTATCGAGGAGGAGCTATGGATCTTGACTGGTGTTTTGAATGAAAACATGTAGATGAAGCATACATTTGACTTCGAAGGGTTCGATTGATGATAATTCTTAAACTAACACTCTTGATAATATATGAAGCAGACATTGACGATAAAGAATCCAATAAAAAGATTGGGGTTGAACCCACAGGGAATATAATAAGAACTAGACTAATGCTGGTATTTAAGATTTTTGGTGTGTTATCTCCAAATTGGAGTGTTTATAGATAAACAATTGTAAAACAAGCATAAAAAGCAATTGTTGTTAATCAAGATTTGCAATTAACTAGGGTAAGTATTCCCCATGGGTTCATAACTACTTCGGGTTTACACTCATGATCAATTCCAATGCTTGGTTGTAGAGCTGATAACTAGGGTTCATCCAAATGACTAATTCATCGCTATTGGATGACTATACTTAATCATCGGGTTAGGTCTCATGAGCGATTTCAATTAACCGTTATCAATTTGTTCCAAATTAATTATCCTGCGATCGCAGCTCAAGTTATACAATGATTATAAAAATCAAGGCTTTGTTGTAATTCTCTTTTTCTAATCTCTACCTCTCTAGGTTCAAGCAAGTAAAGAATTTGGGCTAGTCTAAACATTGCGCTTCATTAAGAAAAATTAAAGGCAAAGAGAATACAATATAAGTTTTTAACATTGGTTTCAAATCACTTTGTGTAACACTAGTTTGTTAATCCACCATGGTTCCCACAATTCTAGTTGTGGAGGTATTAGCCTCCATTATTGTAAGATTGTGATTAGTGTTCATAGACAAACACATAATTAAATACTTACAATGATGATTAAAAGAAAAACTGCTTTGAATATTACAAGAGAATATGATGAACAAAATCAAGATCAATTGAGAAATCCAAGTTTTGATTCTCAAGAATTACTCTCCGACGTTGTCAAAAACTAATTAAAAACTTGATAACAATTGACAACCAACTAATTCTGATCTTTTTTTCTCCTAAAAGAAACATAAAATGTATTTATACAGATAATAAAATCTTTTTCCTAAGTTAATTGGGAAATAACCAACATCCTACAACTCATCATACGACCCGTAACAGGATTGTACGAGTCGTGACTTGTCTCATACATTCCTTGGCTTTTGTAGAGTTGGCTAAGTGTTGGCATCTAGTACGACTCGTAACATGATCCCACGAGTCATACAATCTAGTCATGGTTTGGATCTGAGAACTTTGACATCTTCTAAAGTTTTCTACGAGTGTCTTGGTATGCATCAAACCTTGCTCCTACAAATCATAACAACTTGTCTCATCATGAGTTTTCCCAAGTCCCAAAAATCACTTAAGCTTTCCATGACTCACAGTACGGGTCGTAGGTAGATGCTATGATCCATAGGTGCTACCCATATCAAGAGACTTCCATTGTGCAAGTATCTATAAAGTATTCCACGACTCCAGTTACGGCTCATACTGAGAGTCGTACTTTGCCTTTGCATTCTTCCAACCTTCTGAGTTTTTCCACGAGTCTCAGTATGAGTCGTAAAATCTAGGTACGGCTCGTACTGAGATCAGTACTTTGCTGTTTTTTTTACACTTTTCTGCAACTTTTGTACATTTTTGCTCCAACACCTATTTTCCCTGAAAACAAAGTAAAAAAACCTCATATATGTGTAAACATACCTAAGTCCATGTTATTTTTCTAGTTTTAAGCATCAAAAGTGTTGTAAACTCACAACACATCAACACCCTAAACTTAAGACTTTTGCATGTCCTCAGGCAAAGAAAACAAAAACTAAAAATGACACTTAACTAGAAAATAAACTTAGGATACTACAGCCAACACCAATCAAAACTTGCACTGTGAACACAAAAGTTTTTGAACCTTCTCCAGGTAAACCAAACCAGCATATGCACATCAAGTGACCAAAAACCACGACATAGGGATCAAGATATGTCATCTAGTTATTAGCAGAGAATCAAGTCATTACCAATGCTTTTCACACAGAAAACTGACAGAATAAAACACAAACTATGTACCCTCACAGTAAATCCCTAACTCACAGATATATGAAAATATGAAATGTGGGACTGAACAAGTAAGACTCTCACTCTCACAAGGAAGTTCCAAATACCTCACATTGGATATTATTAGCTTGCCCTTATTTTCTCTACTTTGGCTCTTCAGACAGTCAGTCTAGGATCACTATTGGACTTTATTTGGCTTGTAATGTAGGCTTCGGGATGGGTATGGTAAATATGAAATTTTAGTGACTAAACCCTCCTTGACACTACATACGTGTGGCTCCAATTTTCACTTAATTCACCCTTTTTCGCTTTTTTCAACTTTTTTCCTCCCTTTTCTCCATTTTATGCAATGTATGGGTGTGGTATGTTTTCAACTTTTCATTCATTTTTCTCTTTTGTATTTTCTTTTCAATTGTTCTTTTTCAACTCTTTTTTCTTCTTTTGTCACACCACACCTCATTTTTAATCCTTTTTTCTTTCTTTTTCTTTTTCACCTTCCCATGATCTATGCACCCCTACTCTAGCCATTCTCGACTTAGGCATTTTGCCTGGGTTGAGGTTCACAATTTCCAAGGAGGGACCAGGATCAAAACAGGTTCATTATAAAAATGGGCAAGGTTAATCGGTTAATCAAAGAAAAAGGGTCCATTTAAGGCTCAAAATCAAGATCAAGGGAATCATATCATTTTGGTAGGGCAATTTAAGCTAAAATGGGATGAACAAAAATGGCCTATGATTCTTTCCTAACCAACCATCCTAAAACCTATGTAATGACCAATCGAGGAAGTTCTAGATCCTCTACGCAGTATTGAACTAGTATATGACTTCACTCACTCACGGTACATGTTTTGCATTCATTATACCTGTCCAGTTCATATATGCCAACTATAATACTCATTCTAATACACTAGATAACACAAAAAGATCCACAGAAATCATGTTTTACAATCAACAAGTATACAACTAACATCCAAAAAATATTAAACAGGGTCATTTTTTCAAAACTTCCAAACTAGTGGATTTTATTGGCTTAGTAATCCTAATCTACTTTCTAATTAAACAAAAACATCCTAAACATGCTAGTTCTACTAGATAGCATACCCGGGGAAAAAGAAACACGGTAAGGAAAACCCTCGAACGAATCCAAAAATTCCAAAAATATACAAGTACACCCCCTCCCCTTTTAAAAAGCATCATTCATCCCTGAAGCATAGAATATAATAACACAAGGGAAAGAGTCATACGTGTGGCACACTAAGCGCTCCTGTCATTTCGCGGAGGTGGTACTTCTGCTGCATTCGTGGTGCTAGCGGTGGTCGGCGCACTCAATTGTACATCCACGGGGGGAATGGTCACGCTCTCAGTAGTAGTGGTCGCCTTTGCAACCTCGGTGATAATCGGGGCTGAATGTGACTCGCCCGGAGGGTCCTTGCCACCTACAAGCTCGGCATGGGCAGTGGTGGAGCTACCTGCTCCTCTCCCTCTCTTAAGAAGCTCCGACCTATGCTCATCGTGAATCTGCTGACTCTCCAATCTTGCCCACTTGCGCTCTTTCTTTTCCTTTTTTCTATTCTTCTTTAGGGTCTCGTCTCCAACATCCTTTGAGACCCACTTTTTCCCTTTTCCTCCCTCTGCTCCGGTCATCTCCCAATATGCCTCCAAATCAAGCTCATCATATATCCTGATATCGAGGTCAACAAGAGCGGGGGCTGCTAGAATTGTCGGCAGTGTCAGTGTGCTCTGCCATGCGCTCGTTGAAGTGGCTTTCAAAGCTGTCAAGTCTAGCATGTAAGACCTATTTAGCCGCCTCAATCTCATCCTTCACCTAAGGCTTCACATTCTCCACCATAGGCTGCAACTTTCTCTCAATCACGGTCAGTCTCTTTCCCATCTTTTGGAGAAATTCCTAAGGTACGAGCATGTATCCTGCTGGGGTCTAGCTCAGAAAGCCCATAGGTGGTGCAGTGGAGGTGTTGGGAGCCGTCTCTGAATGACCAGCATTTGTAGCCAGTGTCTCATCCTACTCCTGTAAGGTGGGGGCATTAACCTGCTCGCCCCTAACTACTCGTGGTATTGGGACTGCAGTAAAAAGTCATGCTCGGTTCACTAGGTTCATTTCATCCCGGATCAACCCAATATCCGATGTCCGTTGTCCTCCAAGCAACCAACTCCTCACTAGGAGGCACCTTGAGACCCTCGAAATGTTGATGGTGTATCATGAGATGATACATGCCACCAATGCTACTCTGTCTGCAATGAAGGTATTGTCATTCATGGTCAATGCCAACCTGTGGCGAACTAGAAACCAGTAGGCCTTTGTATGAAATTCAGTGAATTCTTAGTGATCTATTTTCAAAAAGTCACCCATTCTGCCTCCTCCTTAGTTTTAGAAATGACCTCCGACAGCCACTTAATCTGACTCTTCCTCTCCTCAATATAATACCCGAGCAATAGTACACTAGAATATGTCAACAATGAAGCCTCACACCATTACCCTCTCCAACTTAAGCTGATCTTTGACTTTCTACCCCTCCTTTGCTTTCTATTCCATGGTATCCAAATAATTGGCATAGAATTCCCAGACTATCTCTTAAGTGTATCGATTCATGGTTTTAGCCGTCCACTCAAAATCGTAGTAGCTGAATATCTGCTCCATCTCCTCCACCTTATTCAGTGCATTTTTGAGGATCCGTGGATCTTCTCGAATACTCCACCTAGGGTGGTTCTTGGCGATGAGAAAGAGACCCAGTTCGTAGATCTCTTATGCACCTGGTACTCTCCACCAAATAGTACAGTTCTCCGCAGGCAGAGCCTGCTCTTTCTCAACATTGGTTGCCTCATCATCGAATCTGTACTCACTATCTCCATCGCCAGATTAGGCCTCCTCAGACCCCTCATCATAATTAGAGCCACTACCAGACTCTTGGACGCATTCCTCGGCTCCCTCCTTAGACTGGGGAGCATCAGCAGATATGGCAGTGGCCGACTCGGCCTGGGATTTAGCTTTTTCCCTAGTGGTTTGGGTCCTATCGGTGTCAGATGTATCGACCCTATATTCTTCCACCAAACTACTAGGAGAGCTGTCAGCATGCTTATTGTCGGAGGGCTCATCTCTTAATACCCTCCAAGTAGCTATCTCTGCCCTAGCGGCTTTGTCTTTGGCGAATTTGGTTGCTTTCTTCGTCAAAGTCATTGTACCTATGGAGAAAAAGGGTTAGAACTTCATATCTAAGGAAAATAAAACAAGAAACTATCCTCTGAAATTTCTCACGGGTCTACAGTACGAGCTGACCTAGAAGGTATGATCCGTACTGAGACTCGCAACATCTCAAGTCATGATGTGTTGTGGATTTATAGCACATTCGACGCTCAAAACTAAGAAAATAGCACAGATTTGGGTGTATTTATATGGATATGAGGTACTTTTCCTTTTTTACAGGGTAAATAGGTGTTAGAACTGAAGATTGCAAAAGATAGCTTAAAAAGTGCAAAATGCGCAAAAAGTGCAGACCACAGTACGGATCGTAGGAAGGAACTACGAGTCGTACTGATGGCCGTGAGAAGTTGCTGGAAGTTAAGGTTTAGAAGATGTGACCCACGAGTCCCAGTATGATTAGTAACAGGCTTGTACGAGTCGTGATGAGGAAGTAGTGATGAAATCCAGAAGAATTGCATTTGAGTCTGACTCCTGCTACGCGAAGCAAGTATGACCCGTGAGACGAACATACGAGTCATACCGTTCTAGTCGTTGATGAACTTCAGAAAAACTTCAAAATCTCTTATTCAAAGTACGGGAGCTCAGTACGAGTCGTGAGTTTATGGTACGAGTTGTACCCAGATCTAACACGTGGCCAGAATTTAGCCAGCCAAGATTGTACGAGAGGAAGCTACAGATCGCAGGAGCACGCTACAGATCGTAGGTCGAGTCATGGCGTTGGCGGCGACAAATATGGAAATTCACCCTGTTGGTTTGAAAAGGATTCTTGTGTCTATATTAATATGTTTTAGGTTTTAATTTTATAGGAGACATTAGTTTTGAGAGTTTTAGAGAGTAGAAACCTTGAGAAATAAAGGATTAAGTTGGTCTTAACTTGTGATCAACCTGTTCTAGAATTCTTCTTGTTCTTACTACTTGTTTTTAAAGATTTTGCGGATTAATTAAAGAAAGAGTTTTTCTCATCCATAATTGTAAGTATTATTTTATGTCTTTAATCATGAATGCAATTCACAACCTTACAAATATCAGAGGCTAAAACCTCCATAGCTAGGGTTGTGGGAACCATGGTGGATTAACAAGCTAGGGGTTGCACAAAGTGATCTTAAAACCAATACAAACACTTATATTGTATTCTCTTCATGCTTCAACGTTTATTAACAGTGCGCAACGTTAGGACATGCCTGAATTCTTTACTTGCTTTGGTTGAAGAGGTAAAGATTAGGAAAAGAGAATTACAACAGAGCCTTGATTTTGATAATCATTGTATTAACTTGAGTTGTAGTCGCAGGATAGTTAAATCTGGAACTTAGTGATAACGGATAGTTTTGAAACCGCTCATGAGAGTTGATCGAGTATAGTTGTTCAATAGGGACTGGTCGGTCGTTTGAATAAACCTAAGTTATCAAAACTATAAGTAAGTATTGGTGATAATCACGAGTGTATACCCGAAGTAGTTATGAACTCATGGGGAACACAAACCCTAGTTATCCTTTGATATTGATTTAACATCGGATTTTTATATTTGCTTTTATTATTTATTTTCTTTATAATTCCCCCTATTTTGAAGTAACTACCTCACAAGTTCAATTATCGGCTATAATCCAGTCTCCCTATTCCATGTGGGTTCGACCCCAACCTCTATTGGGTTCTTTATTGACAACGTCCGCTTCCCACTTCAGTAAGAGGTGTGGTTTGAGTGTTATCAAAAAGTGGCGTCGTTTCCGGGGAATACTGATGAAACTAGGTTATTAGCTTGTAATTAACTTTTTGGTAGTTATTTCTTTAATTACCTTTATTTTGTGTTTTTGATACCCACAGGTTGTTCTCTGGTTAATGCCAAGCACTTGGAATAGAGGAGATCCTCTTGTTCCATTAAATCCAGAAATCGAAAGAGCACTGCGTAACATGGAAAACCACGAGAAAAGAGAGGCCCGCATAGCTGAAGAAGCTAGGCAAGCCGAGCTAGCTCAGCAAGCTGCACTACAACATGCGGAAGATGAGAGAGAGGAAGTGGTAAATGTTGGTCGGCAAGGGAGGGGCAACAGAGCTCATAGATTCGGCCCTCAGTACTTTGATGATGATGATGACCTAGATATTGATGAAGTCGGGTCAACTGGAGAAATTGTGCCACCACCACTGCCCGCTGGGGCCAAATTCGACATTACAAGCACCATGATTCAGTTACTAAATATGAAAGGGATGTTTAGTGGTCACGCAGCGGATGACGCCAACCTGCACCTAATGAACTTTGTAGGCATATGTAAGGCGTACAGGCTGGGCGGAGTAAGCCAGGATGCAATACGGCTCAGACTCTTCCCTTTTTCTCTATCTAGGGAAGCTACTTTGTGGTTATCATAGTTTCCCAACGACTCCATAACCAACTGGAGGGAGCTTAAACATGCCTTTTTGGGGAGATTCTTTCCCTCGTCCAGGATGTTACAGCTAAAAGATGAGATCTATAATTTTAGACAGATGAAGACTGAGGCACTTCATGAAACTTGGTTGAGATTCAAAAAGAAGTTGACTAGGTTCCCCAACCACAAAAATCCAGATGATAGTTTGTTGGAAATTTTATACAGGTCTCTAACAACAGTACTAAGGCTGTAGCAGACACAGTAGCTGGAGGAGCATTGATGAGTCACACCTGGGAGCAAGCTTCTACCATTCTTGACAGGATGACTAAGACAAACAGGGTCTGGCATACGAGGGAGGCTGATGCAGTGGCAGGCACATATGTTGTTGGTCTGACTGTAGGCCAACGAAGAAAAGAAGAAGAGCGCGACCAGGAGTTGGCTCACATGCGCACATCATTGGATTTGCTGACAAAGTATATTATGGGAGCTAGAGCTGAGCAGGTTAATGAAGTGGGTACTCAAGGAAGGGAGAAAGGAGTTGATCACTCTGATTCTGAGGAGGAGGCAAACTTTTTGGATAGCCAGGTGGCGAGTTTCCGAACCAACGCCCAAGCATCTGGACAAGAAAATTGGCGCCAAGGTTTTGGAAATCAAGGCCAGAACCAGTATAGAGACAACTAAGACAGAAATGGGTTCAGATATAGGAGCCGAGGTCGTGAGCGCGAAGGTGATTAGAGGAGAAATGATGGCTATCGCAATGACCGGGTTGGATTCTATGTGCCTCCTAATGCATGAGAATGGGAAGACTGCTATCAAACAAATTGAACACCAACTTGGGCAACTGTCAGCATCAATGAACCCTAGACAGAAGGGTACACTACCTAGCAACACTGTCCCAAATCTTAAGAACGATGCACATTGTATGGTGATAATGACTAGGAGTGGTAAAACCACAATTGACCCCCCGTTTCTAGTTGAAGTTGAATGGAAGAAAGAGAGCATAATGGAGTGCTGAGAAAGAGACTGGTGAGTTGCAAGAGGCCCCGAGAGGTGAGAAGGAACCTGCCAAGGATCAAGGGGCAACGCAAGTACAAAATGTTATCCCACTACCACCACCACCATTCCCCCAAAGGATGAAGAAGAAGGTGGAGAATGGTAAGTTCTAGAAATTCCTTTCAATGCTTAAGCAGCTCTCTGTGAACATACCATTGGTCAAAGCTTTAGAGCAGATGCTGGGATATGCAAAGTTTAAGAAGGACCTGGTGAAAAAGAAAAGATCCATGAGCTATGAGCCTATTGACAATGTGCATCACTGTAGTGCCATAGATACAAGGGTCTTCACATAGAAAAAGGAAGACCCTGGTGCCTTCATTATACCATGCATGATTGGTAATGTTGAGTTCGCAAGGGCACTCTGTGATTTGAGAGCTAGCATTAATTTGATGCCCTTGGTTGTATTCAAGAAGTTAGGATTTGGAACTCCTACACCGACCAACATGTGGCTACTGATGGCCGATAGAACAGTTAAGAAGTTAGTGGGGATCCTTATCGAGGTGCTTGTCAAGGTAGATAAATTTATATTCCTAGTAAACTTCGTGATTTTGGATTGCAAGGTTGATTATGAGGTCCCCATCATTTTGGGGCGACCATTCCTTGCGACCGGGAGAGCTCTAGTAGATGTAGAAGCTGGCATGTTGAAGTTTAGGCTAAATCAAGAGGAGGTCACATTCAACATCTACAATACAATGAAGCAACCCGAGGAATTTAGTGTGATCTCAGCACTGTAGGATGAGTATGAATCATTTGATGAATTCTGAGTAGTCAAGAGATTTGCGTCATGCCGCGATGTTAAATCAGGCACTTTTTAGGAGGAATCCCAAGTGGTGAACTGTCGAAGTCTGAGTAACCATCCTATCTACGTCGTGCCATGATGTTAAATCAAGCGCTTCTTGGGAGGCAACCCAAGTTATTAAACTAATGTGTGCTCAGTGTGCAGGGAAAATTGAAAACAGGAGGCTAAAACATCAGCTACTATGGCTCTCAATATGACCCATAATAAGATCCTAGAAGTCGTAGCAGCAGTCGTGGTGAGGTTCAGAACAAAATGATTCCAAGCCACGACCTACAAGTCATCCTACGGATCTTATCTCAATGGTACGAGTCGTGGGATGTATTCGTTGGTCGTTAGGAAAGTTTTTTTTAACAAGTTTCCCATGAGTCCAAGGGATGAGCCTTAGGATCTTCCTACGACTGGTGGTACGAGCCGTGACGGGTTGAAATTAGCATTAATACCCAACTCGGCCCAAATTTTTTTAAATTTTGTCCTTACCTATTTAAACTTCCTCAACCCATTCTCCCACAATCAAACATTCAAACACACGACTCCACTCCACTTCCCCTACTCGTAACTCAACAACACTCAAAGAATCAAGCAAACTTCTTGCTCGATTAAAGCTCAGAAAACCCTAGGACTGTCAGTTACCATTGATGAAGCATCAATCAAGTAAGTGTGTTGGGTTAAAAATTGTTAAAGAATCACTTTTTGAGATTGAAGGTGTCAAAACCCCTATGAGTTAGTGACTTGAATTGAAATTTGATGTTGATAATGGAAAATGATCAGGGTGTTGTTACTATGCTTCTTCGACCAAAAGAGATGCTAGATTCTAGATGAATTAAATTTTTAAAAATAAATGAGTTACGGATAGTGGGTTAAGAAAGGGAAAGATTGGGCTTGAGTTAAATTGAGTGATTGATATGCCTATACTTGGGGAGAAGTTTGAGTACCCTAAAAAATTTTAAAAAAAGGGTCCTTGCAAAAAAATTGAGAAAAGAAAATTTGAAGTGGTACGAGGCACAGTACGGACCGTAGAATTCCACTACGAGTTGTACTAAGAACTCATTCCACCAATATTAGCATAGTTTCATGAAAAAAGTCCCTCCTATGACTCGTGGAATCGACCTACGGCTCGTACCATGAGTCGTGGAAGAATATAGAACAACATAAAATCAGGGCTTCATCAGGCGACTCGTAATCCGGATCGTACCCATGTGGTGCGAGTCGTACTTGCGAGTCGTACTTGCGAGTCGTACTGAAAACAAGCTGCAAATCTGGGACTTTCCACAGGTCGTACCTTTGTGGTATGACTCGTATTGTTGACCCGTGGTGAAAAGCTGCAACTTTCTTTTCTAACTTCTCTTTATCAAAAACGGAATGCTAACTTCTTTCTCTTTAGGTAAAATGACATACAAACGCAGGGAAGATAAATTAGCAGCCTAAAGGAGATTGATTGATGAAGCGACTGACTCAAAGTCTCACAAGGCTGGAGACTCACCTAGTGGTTCGATTGAGGAGTATCGAATAGACACCTCGAAAACCGTTGGAACCAGAACAACTAGGGCGAGAGAAAAGGCCCAAGCTGAAGCAACCACTACCACTTCCACTCAAGCTCCCTAGTCTAAAGAGGGAGTTAGAGAGGAACATACAAAGTCAGGGAGCGACTCCAATGCTGAGGAAGAGGAAGGCGGCAGTGATAAGTCAGAGGAATAGGCTCCTGCTGTTGTACAAGAGAAGACCCCACCCAGGGAAAACTGCACAATCCGGTGGAGAGTGCCGGGAGCCAAAGAGATATATGAACAAGGCATCTCTCTCACCGCCAAAATAAGCCATGGCGGAGTATTCAAGAAGAACCACGGATCCTCACAACCGCATTGAATGAAGTTGAGGAGATGAAGCGGATTTTTAGCTTTTATGATTTTGATTGGATGGCTAAGATTCCAACACAGTACACAGAAAACATAGTTCCAGAGTTCTATGCCAACTACTTGGCCACAATGGAGGTAAAGGAAAAAGAAGGGAAGAAAATAAAAGGTCAGCCTCAACTGGAGAGTGTTATGGTCTGAGATCAAGAAGTTGATATATCCAAGTGAACCATTGCTCGATTGTTGTACGGCCCACAGTTCTTGCCTACCAAGATGATGCCAGAGTATGATTACAGGGTGGAGGCGATGAAGCAGATCAGATCCTTGAGTGTGCAGGAGCGACAGAGGCAACTGCAATGGATAGCTGAGGTGATTGCTGAGAATAAGGATAAGGCTGCATGGGTTATAGGAGGAAAGCATGTGACAAAGAATTCACTGAACTTTATTGCAAAAGCCTGTTGGACACTAGTGCGCCATCGGTTAGCACCTACGGTCAATGAAAACACACTAAGTGCTGAAAAAGCGGCTTTGGTTGCATGCCTCGTGTGTCGTTACCCCATTAATATTCCGAGGATCATAGTCGATGAGATACGAGATCGGGCAGTGGGAGTAAGAACTACTATCCCATTCCTAGGTCTGGTATTCAAATTATACATGGAGGCAGAAGTTCCACGGGGTGATGAGCGGTTGATTGGAGGCCAAAGGACTGCAGACATAGGCCTTATCTGAGATGAGATGAACCTGGTAAGAAGATCCAGGATTCCTACAGCTATCCCAACAGCCTAGCCAGCAGGGGACGCACAGGTGAATGTCCTCTTGACATAGGAGAAAAGCGAGACACCGGTCATTTAGAGTTAGCTCCCAGCACCTCAGCTACACCACTGCCCATCATGTAGGCTCAGACACCAGCAGGGTACATCTTGGTACCACAAGACTTCCTCCAAAATCTAGCTAAGATATTGACCATGGCAGAGCGTAAGATTAAGTACATGATGGATAATGTTGAACCATGGGTCAAGTTAGAGATAGAAGTAGCAGCTCAGGCTCTACATGCCTTCCTAGATAGTTTTGAGAGTCGTTTCAATGAGAGAATGGTGGAGCAGACCAATACCAGCAGTCTCTATGCGGAGTTGGGGGCCCTTTGGAGCCATGTAATTGAGTTATCATCACGACAACCAACAGTTTTAGCAGCCCCTACTCTTTCAAACCTAGATGCCGAGCTTGATGAGGATATTGATTTGGCAACATACTGGGAGCCGACAGCAGCTGGTGATAGAGGCATGAAGAGAGTTTTTAAAGTGCTAGTGAGGAGAGTTTGAGAAAAGAAGAAAGAAGGAGAGGAAAAAGCACAAACGGGCTAGACCAGCGAGCATGAAGACTCATGACATACATATGACTGAGCTGCATGAGAGAGCTAGAGGAGCAATCAGCTCCACCGCACCCCAGCCCGATCTTGCCCATGGTCATGACCCTTCGGGAGAGCCACATTCAGCCCAGAAAATTTCAAATTCAGCCCACATTCAGCTCAATCATAGGCCATTGTTTGTTTAGCTCACTTTTAGCCTATATTGTCCTACCAAAAGTTGCATGAATCCCTTGATCCCAAGTTTGAGCCTTAATAGACCATGTTTCTTTGATTTACTGATTAACCAAATTAATTTTTTGTAATGAACCTATTTTGGCCCTGGTCCTTTCTTGGATATTGGGAACTCAACATAAGCAAAATCCTTAAGTTGAGGATGGCTAGAGTAGGGGTGCATAAAATGTGGGAATGGAAGAAAGGAAAAAATAGAAAAGAAAGAAATGGTGGAATATGAGGTGTGGTTAGATGAAAAGAAAAGGATGAAAAATGTGTTGTAAATTTTTAAAAATAAAGCTTAAAGAAATTTTGAAAAAGATGAAAAGTGAAAACTCACCACACCCATGCAAATGAGAATAAAAAGGAGAAAAAGGGAAAAAGGGGGAATGAAAGAATAAAAGGGTGAATTAGGTGAATGGTGTAGCCGATGTATGTAGTGCCATGGAAGTAATAGTCACTTATAAAATCTTCCATCTTTATCATGTCCAGCCCTGAGCCTACATTACAAGTCATACCAAGTCCTATAGTGATCTTAACTCGATCATCTGAAAAAATCAATGCAGAGAAAATAAGGGCAGGCCTATGGTATCTAACACATAATACTCGTAACTTCTTTTAGAGAGTGAGCGCCTTACTTTCTTAGTTCCATATCGTGTTTGACATATCACATTTGAGTGGGGACTTCATTTGTGTGAGGGTACATGGATTATGTTTACTTTTACTGTTGGTCTATGTGAAAAACCATTGGTGATGACTTGACTGCATGTTGATATCTATATAACATATTTTGATCCCTGTTTATGAAGTTTTGAGGTTGCTTGTAATACATTAGAAGATGTGGTTCCATGAGAAAGGGTCAATAGAGTTTGTATAGAAAGTGCAGGTTTGTTTGAGTATTGGTTGTAGTATCTAAAGTCTATTTTCAAGTTGAGCATCGTGTTTTAGTTTTTCTTTTCTTTGCCTGAGGACATGCAAAAGTAATAAGTTGAGAGTGTTGATGTGTTGTGGGTTTACAGCACATTCGACGCTCAAAACTAAGAAAACAGCATGGATTTGGGTGTATTTATGTGGATATGAGGTACTTTTCCTTTTGTTAAAGGGTAAAAAGGTGTTGGAACTAAATATTGCAAAATATAGCTTAAAGAAAAATGGGCAAAAAGTGCAGACCACAGTATGGATCTAGGAAGGTCCAACGAGTCGTACTGATGGCCGTGAGAAGTTGTTGGAAGTTAAGGTTGAGCAGATGTGACCCACGAGTCCCAGTATGATTAGTAGCAGACTTGTACTACTCGTGATAAGGAAGTCGTGATGAAATCTAGAAGAATTGCATTTGAGTCTGACTCCTGCTACGAGAAGCAAGTACGACCCATGAGACGATGGTACGAGTCATACTGTTCTGGTCGTGATGAACTTCAAAAAAACTTCAAAATCTTTGATTCAAAGTACAGGAGCTCAGTATGAGTTGTGAGTTGATTCTATGAGTCATACCAATATCTAACACTTAGCCAGAATTTCGCCAGCCGAGATTGTACGAGAGGAAGCTACGGATCGTAGGAGCATGCTGCGGATCGAAGGTCGAGTCGCGGCACTGGCGGCAACAGATATGGAAATTCACCCTGTTGGTTTAGGAAAAGGATTCTTTTGTTTGTATAAATATGTTTTAAGTTTTATTTTTATAGGAGACGTCAGTTTTGAGTGTTTTAAAGAGTAGAAACCTTGAGAAAGAGAGGATTGAGTTGGTCTTAACTTGTGATCAACCTGTTCTTGAATTATTCTTGTTCGTACTACTTGTTCTTCAAGATTTTGTGGATTAATCAAAGGAAGTGTTTTTCTCATCCATAATTGTAAGTATTGTTTTATGTCTTTAATCATGAATGCAATTCACAACCTTACAACTATAAGAGGCTAAAACCTCCATAGCTAGGGTTGTGGGAACCATGGTGGATTAACAAGCTAGGGTTGCACAAAGTGATCTTAAAACCAATACAAACACTTATATTGTATTTTCTTAATGCTTCAACATTTCTTAACGGTACGCAACGTTAGGACATGTCCGAATTCTTTACATTCTTTGGTCGAAGAGGTAGAGATTAGGAAAAGAGAATTACAACAGAGCCTTGATTTTGATAATCATTTTATTAACTTGAGTTGTGGTCGCAGGATAGTTAAATCTGGAACTTAGTGATAGTGGATAGTTTTGACACTGCTCATGATACTTGGTCGAGTGATTGAGTATAGTCGTTCAATAGGGACTGGTCGGTCGTTTGAATGAGCCTAAGTTATCAATTCTATAAGTATTGGCGATAATCACGAGTGTATACCCGAAGTAGTTATGAACCCATGGGGAACACAAACCCTAGTTATTCTTTGATATTGATTTAACATCAAAATTTTGATATTTGCTTTTATTATTGAATTTCTTTAGAATCCCCCTATTTTGAAGTAACTACCTTACAAGTTCAATTATCGGCTATAATCCAGTCTCCCTATTCCCTGAGGGTTCGACCCCAACCTCTAGTTGGGTTCTTTATTGACAACGTCTGCTTCTCACTTCATTAAGAGGTGTGGTTTGAGCGTTATCAAAAAGTTGCATCATTGCCGGGGAATACGGTTGAAACTAAGTTATTAGCTTGTAATTAAATTTTTGGTAGTTATTTCTTTAATTACATTTATTTTTGTGTTTTTGATACCCACAGGTTGTTCTTTGATTAATGCCAAGCACTCGGAGTAGAGGAGATCCTCTTGTTCCATTAAATCTGAAAATTGAAAGAGCACTGCTTAACATGGAAAACCACAAGCAAAGAGAGGCCCGCATAGCTGAAAAAGCTAAGCAAGCCGAGCTAGATCGGCAAGCTGCACTCCAGCATGCGAAAGATGAGAGAGAGGAAGTGGTAAATGCTGGTCGACAAGGGAGGGGCAACAGAGCTCAAGTCAGGGAGCGACTCCAATGCTAAGGAAGGGTTACGAGAGACCCAGAGTTAAGAGGAAAGCGGCAGTGATGAGTCGAAGGAAGAGGCTCCTACTGTTGCACAAGGGCAGACCCCACCCAGGGAAAACCTCACAATTCGGTGGAGAATGCCTGGAGGCAAAGATATATATGAAGAAGGCATCTCTCTCACTGCCAAAAATAAGCCATGGCGAAGTATTCAAGAAGATCACAACCGCATTGAATGAAGTTGAGGAGATGAAGCGGATTTTTAGCTTTTATGGTTTTGATTGGATGGCTAAGACTCCAACACAGTACACAAAAAATATAGTTCGGGAGTTCTATGCCAACTACTTGGCCACAATGGAAGTAAAGGAAAAAGAAGGGCAGAAAATAAAAGACCAGCCTCATCTAGAGAGTGTTATGGTCCAAGGTCGAGAAGTTGATATATCCAAGTGAACCATTGCTCGATTGTTGTACGGCCCATAGTTGTTGCCTATCAGGATGATACTAGAGTATGATTATAGGGTGGAGGCGATGAAGCAGATCAAATCCTTGAATGTGCAGGAGCAACAGAGACAGCTGCAATGGCTAGCTGAGGTGATTGCTAAGAACAAGGATGAGGCTGAATGGGTTACAGGAGGAAAGCAAGTGATAATCAATTCACTGAACTTTATTGCAAAAGCCTGGTGGACACTGGTGCACCATCAGTTAGCACCTACGGTCAACGACAACACACTAAGTGCTGACAGAGCGTCTTTTGTTGCATGCCTCATGTCTCGTTACCCCATTAATATTCTAAGGATCATAGCCGATGAGATACAAGAATGGGCAGTGGGAGTAAGCACTACTATCCCATTCCCGAGTCTAGTATTCAAATTATGCATGGAGGCAGAAGTTCCACGGGGTGATGAGCGATTGATTGGAGACCAAAGGACTGCAGACATAGGCCTTATCCGAGATTAGATGAACCTAGTAAGAAGATCCAGGATTCCTACAGCTATCCCAGCAGCCTAGCCAGCAGGGGACCTATAGGTGAATATCCCCATGACACAGGAGCAAAGAGAGACACTGGCTACAGATGTCGGTCATTCAGAGTCAAGCTCCCAGCACCTCAGCTACACCACTGCCTAGCATGAAGGCTCAGACACCAGCAGGGTACATCTTGGTACCACAGAACTTCCGCCAAAAGTTAGCTAAGAGATTGAATATGGCAGAGCGTAAGATTCAAGCCATGATGGATAATGTCAAACCATGGGTCAAGTCATAGATAGAAGTAGCAGCTCAGGCTCTACATGCCTGCCTAGATAGTTTTGAGAGTCGTTTCAATGAGAGAATGGTGGAGCAGACCAATACCAGCAATCTCTATGCGGAGTTGGGGGCCCTTTGGAGCCATGTAGTTGAGTTATCATCATGACAACCAACAGTTTTAGCAGCCCCTACTCTTTTGGACCTAGATGCCGAGCTTGATGAGGATATTGATTTGACAGCATACTGGGAGCCGACTGCAGCTGGTGATAGAGGCATGAAGGGAGTTTTTGAAGTGCTAGTGAGGAGAGTTTGAGAAAAAGAAGAAAGAAGGAGAGGAAAAAGCACAAACGGGCTAGAGCAACGAGCATGAAGACTCATGACATACATATGACTGAGCTGCATGAGAGAGCTAGAGGAGCAGGCAGCTCCACCGCACCCCAACCTAATCTTTCTCGTGGCCATGACCCTTCGAGAGAGCCACATTTAGCCCAGACATTTTCAGAGGCCTTCCAAGTGGGCATGACTGCTGAGGGGGGACCACTCCCCCTATTGACACACAATTGAGCGCGCTAGCCACCGCTAGTTCCACTATTTCAATGGAGGTACAACCTCCGCGAGATGACAGGAGCGCCTAGTGCGTCACAGGTATGTTCTGTTCCCTTCCTTGTGATATTCTAGATGATTCTTTGGGGATGAAGCTAACTTTTCAAAAAAGGGGAGGGGGTGTACTTGTGATTTTTGGAATTTTTGTTCCGTCTGAGGGTTTTTCTTGTCGTGTTTCTCTTTCCTCAAACATGTTATCTAGTAG
>JACEIK010000186.1:330854-341788 GCA_018107945.1 Datura stramonium | reverse complement strand
ACGTAAAAATCACATGAGAATGTATATAAATAAGTAGATAAACAAGACTAAATTGAGTTATAAAGTAGCACTTGGGCATGCAATTATGCCCAAGATCAATCTTTCGATAATAATATTAACTATAATTCACTCTGTTTAACTTGGCTAGAAACTCACAATTTCTCGAGATTTCATAAGGGAGAAATGCTTACCTATTTCTGTAGCCACTTAGGGCTCAATTTGAAGTAATTCTAACACCTTTACTCGACAGGGTTCCGGTACACCGAGCGAATTTTCAAGAAATAACTCCAAAAATATTCTTATCCTAGGCCTAAAACTCATTATCCAAGGTGAATTTGCATTTGGACGGAGTTTAGCGGCCTAATTTTACAAAAAAACGAAAGAAAAGTCGAGAAAACTTATCATAGGGTTGCGTCTCTGCTTTAGGGAAATGATAAATGATCTGATTTGAACTTTAAGTTGTATATATTGGTGGAGGGGTCGGCGGCAGTGGGGCCCCGCTGCATGGCCCATCACGCCATCAGGCTGCTACACCGCATTGCCCACTGCGCTAAGTGACTGCCGTGTCGCGCAGGCCCTCGCGGCCTAGCCTCACCTGACCCTGCTAATCCACTCGACGATGTCCTTGCTCATCCTGCCTTCGAGGCTTCTCCCACAAGTGTCATGCTCTCATTTCTCACCGTAAGCCCACACGCACGCACGCACACTAGTCGTTAACATCTTACGGGGTGTAACATCATCCCCCCCCCTTAGGAACATTTGTCCTCAAATGTAATCTTTAGGCTTAAAAGACTCAACTATTTTAGCTACTGATAGAAAAATTTCGGCAGAGCTCCTCTGTAATATGGACTATCCAGAAATCTAAAACGCAGAAAAGTCCAACATATGCGTCTCATAGGATACTATAGACCACTACTCCACCACATATAAGTAAACATTGAACAATACGAATAATATAAGCAACAAAGTAACATCTGAACAACAATCTCACCTCAACTGTCAGGTCTGGAATAAGTGAGGATATCTAACCCTCATGTCATCCTCAACTTCCTAAGTCATCTCTTCTACATTTATGTTCCTCCACGGGACTTTAACGGAGGCTACATCTTTAGTCCTTAATCTACGAACCTACCGATCTAGTATAGCAACTGGAGTCTCTTCATAGGATAATTCTTCAGTAACTTGAACGTCTTCAACTAGAACAACCCGAGAAGGGTCTCCTATACACTTTCGTAGCATTGATACGTGAAAGACTGGATGAACAGATTCTAGCCCTAAAGGTAATTTTTACTCATATGCCACTCGGCCTATCCTTCGGAGGATCCGATATGGGCCAATGAACCTAGGGCTAAGCTTTCCCTTCTTGCCAAATCTCATCACTCCCTTCATCGGCGAAACCTTGAGAAATACCTAATCATCAACATTAATTTACAAGTCTATGTTCCGCACATCGGAATAGGACTTCTGACGACTCTGGGATGTCAGCAAACATTCTTTGATGAGTTTCACTTTCTCTTCTGACTGGTGGATCATATCAGGTCTGATTAACCCTGACTCCCCTATTTTGAACCATCCTATGGGGGACTTATATTTCCGCCCATATAAGGCCTCATAAGGTGCCATCAGGATAGCAAAATGATAACTATTATTGTATGAAAATTTGATAAGGGGTAGATGCCTATCCCAACTTCCTCTAAAGTCTATCAAACACCCCATAACATATCCTCGAGCGTCTGAATGGTGCCCTCTGCCTGACAGTCTATCTGAGGATGGAAAGTTGTACTCAGATTAACTTGTGTCCCCAACCTTTTCTAAAATGACTGCCAGAATCTAGCTGTGAATTGTGCCCCTCAGTCAGAAATAATGGATACTGGAACACCATGTAATCAGACTATATCCTTGATATACAACTCAGCGTAGTCATCGGCTAAAAAGGTAGTCCTGACTGGAAAGAAATGGGCTGACTTCGTAAGTCTGTCGACAATGACCCAAATGGATTCGAATTTACACCTAGTGCAAGGTAATCCTATCACAAAGTCCATATTAATTACTTATCATTTCCACATAGGCACCACTATCTCCTGAGTCAATCCTCCAGGTTTCTGATGTTCATCCTTTACCTGCTGGCGATTAGGACATTGTGCTACAAATTCAGCTACACCTTTTTTCATTCCAGGTCACCAGTATATCTCCTTTATATCATGGTACGTCTTCGTCGAACCTGGATGAAGAGAGTAACGAGAATAATGTACCTTTTTCATAATCTGTCAGCGGAGCCCTGCTACATCGGGAATGTAGAGTCGACCTCTGAATCTTAAGATCTCGTCTTCCCTTAACTTGAAGGCCGATAATTCCCCCTGCTAAACCTTATCTATGAGATGTACTAGATTAGGGTCCTCATACTACCGTTCCTTTACCTCTACAACCAGGGATGATACTGCTGTATTCTGAATCACAACCCCGTTATCCTCTGAATCTACTACCCGGAGTGCTAAACTGGCTAACTGGTGCAGCTCTCGAGCCATTTCTTGTTGTTCTGGTCTCAGATGTGCTAAACCTCCCATATATATACGGCTAAAGGAATCTGCTACAATATTAGCCTTCCCTAGGTGATACAAAATATTCACGTCATAGTCTTTCAGCAATTCTAACCAATAACCCTACCGCAAATACTCTTTCTACTATACTGGAGGCTCTTATGATTGGTAAACATATCCACATGCGCACCATACAAGTAATGCCTCCATATTTTCAGATCATGAACCGCTGCAGCTAACTCCAAATCATGGGTGGGATAGTTCTTTTCATGCTTCCTTAGTTGCCTCAAATCATAAGCAATTACCTTACCGTGTTGCATCAGAACACACCCTAACCCAACGTCTAAAGCATCACAGTACATAATATAACCCTCTAAACCTTCCAGCAAGGCTAACACTAGTGCATGTATCAATCTATCTTTCAACTCTTGGAAACTTTGCTTATAGGCCTCAGTCCAGTGGAACTTGGCCGCTTTCTGATTCAATTTGGTCAATGGCGCTGATAGGGTAGAAATTCCTTCCATGAACCTTCTTAATACCCGGCTAACCCTAGAAAGCTGCAAACTTCAGTTGGAGTTGTAGGTCTACGCCATGTCTTTACTGCCTCAATTTTCTATGAGTCAACCTAAATACCAGCATCTGATACAATATGGCCCAAGAAAGCTACGAAATTCAGCCAGAACTCACATTTAGAGAATTTCACATATAACTGGCGATCTTTGAGAATCTGGAGTACTGTTCACAAATTATCTCTGTATTCATCTTCTGAGCGGGAATACACTAGAATGTCATCAATGAACACTATCAATAACATATCTAAATATGACCTGAAGATGTTATTCATCATATCCATAAACACTGCTGGGGCATTCATCAATCGAAGGACATAACCAAAAATTCAAAATGACCATACCTAGTTCTGAAAGTTGTCTTCGGGATATCTTTCTCCCAAACCCGCACCTGGTGATATCCTGACCTTAATCGATCTTGGAAAAATATTTTGCCCCTTGCAGCTAATCAAACACATCATCAGTCCTTGGAAGAGGGTATTTATTCTTAATAGTAACTTTATTCAACTGCCAATAATCTATACACATGCGTAGGGAGTTATTTTTCTTTCTTACAAATAGAACTGGCGCACCCCATGACGAAGTACTATGCCTGATAAAACTTTTATCTAAAAAGTCTTTCAACTGTTGTTTCAATTCTTTCAATTCAGTAGGAGCCATTCGATATGGAGGGATGGATATAGGCTGAGTACCTGGTAACAAGTCGATAGAGAAATTGATTTCATGCTCAGGGAGAATACCAGGAAGTTCATCTGGAAACTCATTAATCACTGGGATGGACTGAAGAGTAAGGGATTCTACTTGCATATCCTGAACCCTAACAATATGGTAAATACAACCCTTTGCTATCAACTTCCTCGCCCCCAAGATAGGATATGAACCTACCTTTTGGTGTAGCTGCATTGACTTTCCACTCTCGCACTACCTCCCCTGGAAAGTGAAATTGGACAGTCTTGGTCCAACACTCCACATTGGCATAACATGGCGATAGCCAATCCATACTCATTATTACATCAAAATCAATTATTTCTAGCTCCACTAAATCTACTAAAGTCTGGTGACGTACAACCTTTACTGTGCAAACCCGATAAATTCTTTTAGCTATAATAGATTCACCAATGGGTTTAGATACCTAGAAGGATCACTGAAGCAATTCCGGCGTTATACCAAAATTTTGGGCCACTAATGGAGTAACATAGGACAAAGTGGAACTTGGATCTATCAAAGCATAAACTGAGTGAGAGAAAATGTCCAGCATACCTATCACAACATCTGGTGAGAACTCTAACTCTTGTCGCCTTGATAAGGTGTAAGTGCAATTCGAACCACTACCAAAACTAGATGCCCCTAATCTACCTCGGCCTCTACCGGCTGGAGCTGAGGGCCTGCACCCTGCTGAAGGTGTTGGGGCATGTGACCCTGCTGAAGACCTATCCTGCCGGTCCCAATCACACTGACCTCTAGCTGTACAATCCCTCATCATATGACCCTCTTGTCCATAGGCATAACAACCAGTAGAACTGTACCTGTACGTCCCAAAATGACGTCGATTGCAAATGGTATAACATGGTATAGTGGACCTGCTCTGTTCTGATCCCCTCTGCTGTCGGGAGCCTAATTCTCATGAGCTTTCGCGGACCTCGACTATCCCCAATGGTCTGGTCTACCACCCTGCTGCTGCGGAGGTGGGGGTCTGCGTGGCCTGCCTAATATTTGCAGCCTAGGTCCGCACTGGAATTCTGCATGCGTGTCACTAGACCTGGCCCTCTGGTGCTGCTCCTGATTCACCCTTTCTACTTCTCGTTGTTGCTACCTAATCCCTTCAATATTCTGAGAAAAAGCTTGAATGCGAGCAATGTCCATGTCCTCCCGTAAGGTAGTTGTAACACAAGTTTCCAATACTCTGGGAGCATCCTTATAATAAACCGATGTACCCTGGCTGGCATGGTATCCAAAAAGGTTGTCGCATATCTGCATAAGGAGTCAAACCTCATTGCATATTCCCAGACACTCATCGAACCCTATTTTAGGTGCAAAAATTGATCCACCCGGGCCTATTGGATTTCTCGTAGTAAGTAATGATCTATGAAGGCCTCTGAAAACTAGACCAAGTCGGAGGGGGTACGTCTCTGCCTCAGGACCTTTTCCAAATCTCATACCACAACATTGCTATGTCCCATAATTGAAATACTGCTAACTCGACCGACTCCGCGAGCGTAGCATGCATCACTATAAAGATCCGTTGTAACTGATCCAGAAAGTCCTGAGGGTCCTCTCCACAATCTGTCCCCGTGAATTGCTGGGGACTCAAGGGAAAGGAAATCTCAAACCCTCAAACTTCCAGGTCCCACCATAGATTCAGCAACAACTGGTATCACCGGCTGGCACTGAGCGACCATCATCTGAACCAGCATGTAGACAGCGCTCCTAACCTCCTGATCTAATGGTATAGGTATAGGGACCACTGGGGGTGGTACTGACATGTCTGCTTCCCTGGGGGGCTCCTGGAATGGTAGAGAATGCTGGGGATACCGTGACGAAGTCTCCCTGTTGCCCTCAGATCAAGCCGGCTCTGACTATGACACTCTACTAGTGCCCTCTCCTACCGCGAGATCCAGCTCTTGACCAGTCGTGGTTTTTCGTGCGTTAGACATTTCATATGAAAATAAGCAGAATGATGAAAGCTTAGGGAGTTACCCTATACAACATAACTCTATAGAACGATTGGAGAAGAAAGGACGGTAACCACGCTATTATGCCTTGTAGCCTCCTGCCTATAGAATATGGTACACAACACACCCATAGACAAGACTCTACTACACACAGCTTGAAGATCCCTAGGATAGGACCTACTCTGATACCAAGTTTGTCTCTCCTCACCCTGAGAGGCATGACTGGCACCTAGTGTCATACTGGGATCTGAACTGACCTTGGTTGGGCTCATGCACCTCTGGTGCATACTAGCGATTCAAATCAAGAAAAAAACAAGTTATATCCTGGCTGTGAATATAGCCTCAGGCCGACAAGGCCACTTGCAAAAGAAGGCAGCTAACCAACATAAGGCAATAAAGGGATCCTATGCGGGCTAATAAAACCACCATACTGTCTAGTTATACCAGAACTAAAACAGGCGGTCATAATCATGATATAGCCAACAGGGTGGTAACTAATAGCTAAACTAGGCCCCACACGGCCAACATGTAAAAGATAACATACATAGGCCTCACACGACCGACAACAACCCACAACTAAGAATCTGTAGCGTGTAAGACTCTAAGAGTGGAATAATAATTGGGACAGGGCCCTAACCTAACCAAAAGTTGTACAACAAAAGAACAAACTTTCTCTAACTATTAACTCCGGAGAAAAGGAGCTGACAGGACTGCGGACTCTGGCTAGTAGCTAGGAAGGTCCTAAATCATGTCTATCCAAACCTGCAGGTAAATAATGCAGCGCCCCAAAGATAGGCATCAATACAATATGTACCGAATTTGTAAGGCAGTAATGAAAATGACTGAATAATACTGATAATAGAAATGAAAGTGATTAATAGAAAGGATATGAAATATAACCGTAATAACCTCGCAACCTGCTGTATAACTAACAATAAGTAATGTCGTAACAATTGAGAAACAAATATTGGTAAGACTACATTGCCGGCTAGAAGCAACGAAAGTATGACTAATGTCAGGGTCAACATAGGGAAACTAGAAACCCTCACCTATATCCTAGATCTTTTTGGGGACGAATAAATTTTTAATTGGTGTATGATGTAACAATCCGTTCGATCGTTATAGTACCCTAACGATCTAAGTATGGGTAAATTTAAATTTTTTGCAAGCCTGAGTTAAGTCCCAAAAATTAAAGAATTATGTGGCAGGTAATTTTGAATGGGCTAAATTAAAATCATGTGGGCCCAAGCATAGGGCCACCGCGGCAGACTGTTTTCGCTATAAACAAACGGCTGCAGTGGAAGNGCAGTGGAAGACCCCTCACTGCAGCAGGCGACGCAGAACAAAACCCCACAATTTTGTCCAGGTTGGGATTTAAAAATTATTTTCATAAGGGGTGGTGAATAAAAAATGCCCAAAAACAGAAATTAGAATTTCTAACAAGGAGAAATAAATAAGGAGACTAGAGGAGGCAAAGACTTCACCCTTTGCCATGACAATTTTCTGCAAGAACTCAAAACATGAGGAGAGCACGCAGCTGAGAACTTCTTGATGATAACTTGGCGCCCAGGTAATCTATGACTTACTTATATGTTAGACTTTGATTAAAAAATCATATATGTGCGTATGCTTGATGTGCCATTGGTGATTAGGAAGAAAATTTGCATGTTATTCACCATTAGCTAGATTATAATCCATACGTAATTACGAGACGAAAGTAATCAAGGGAAACTAAGAAAAAGGTGATAAAGTTATCCTAATAGGTATCATGGGTACGAATAATCTTGCTTCTAGACTGTGGATTTATGGTTTAGGTGGGAGTTCGTAAAGGGTTACTCATAAGGTATACCGCGAGTAAAGGACCAGGGGATAGTCACGGGTATGGGTGTGAGACAGTGCTTGCATTTGCATGAGCTAATGGACTAATAAGTTTACTTTTAATATGTTTATGTGTTATGATTGTCATAGTTCGTATCAAATTGATTATAGTTACTTGAGGGAGAATAGTGAATTGACAATAAGAATTGAATAATAGGTACATGCATAGTGGGTGAGCTGATTGTGAAGAACCATTACGAGGGAAATCTAAGTGAAAAGATGGGTTGGAGTATTGCCTGAACAGTACCGCTGCAGCGAGATCGCGGTGGCGGCAGTGTTGTCGTTGTAGCGAAGCCTAATCTCACAAATGGGCCAGTTGCACCACATCTTGTTGAATTTGGGCATGAGAGATGTAAATAACTAACTATGAATGGCCCTGGGCCATGTTGTGTTATAGCTTGTAATGCATAATTCTTGTCATGTATGTGACTTTGTCAATAAATTCCACTGTGATATACTATTTTTGAAATAATGGTGGAGCTAGTGATAACCAATTGAGAAAATGAGGTGGCATGTGAAATGAAAAAGTGCGTCATCTGTATGTTGGGAACGAGGGGCTCGTGTCCAAGGTGAGTATCCGGACGAGCAGGTTAGTATGATCAAGCGTGTGACTGAATACTTGGATATGAGTGGTGGCTCATACTCAAGGTGAGCATCCGGGTGAGCAGGATGAATGGGTACACAGACAGGTATGACTAAATGTTCATATGACTGGATATACAGTACATGAATTTCTAGAGTCCCCTGCAGGTCATGGCTGGAAGAAAAAATATAAGACCCTCTGACATATGTGTATAGTGATGTGATGGAGGCATGTGCCAGATATATAACAGATGGTATGAATGTGAGACAGAGATTTGTGCAGGTATGGTATGATATCCATACGGGTGCAACGACAAGTCGTACAGATATACAAGTGTGATTCAAGATATATCGACATGATTCAGGCATGATGTGAGAGACAGAGTTGGGAGGTAATACATGGTGATATGGTATAGGTATGGTACTACATAACATGAGTATGGTGTCGATACGTAGTGTGGAATTCAGGAGAGGCAGATTGTGATAGGTTTGAAGTTTCATGAATAGCGTGGAGTACTCAGCATCAGCTTTTGCATTTTTTTCCGTAGACGAAGTTGTGTCATTTTATTTTGTCAGTATTCTGTTAGAGCTCTTATACCAGTCTAGACTAGATCTTGGGGAGATCATGATTCGAGAGTTTTATTTTGATTTTTAGAATCATTTTGTATTCATGCAAGTTAAGTAGTCTTGCATTTACTTCAATCGTAAGTTAAGAGAAGGGTTCTCCTATCGAGCTATAATCAATGTAGGTGCCTGCACGACTCGCTCATTTGGATCGTGACAATAGTTATATAAGGTAAAAACTTAATTGATAAAATTAATTTTTATTTAATGAACTACTATTTAGGATTTGAAAATAAACCGAGAATCTGCCACTTTGACGTTCCTATAATTAGCCTTAACATATAAGTTATTATAAAATTATTGAAATCATGCTGACCGAATTTCAATCATTAACTTGGTTGTGTTTCAATTTCATGGTGTGTTCAATTGCGCTTTGAGGTGATTTTAATTATTATTATTTCGTAATTTTTAGAGTCAGAGATTTTATTGGTATCTTAACATGTAGTTATCACAGAAAATAATTAAAAAATCTCTATTTTTATTACGTATATTGACCTCTACAAACTCCTCTCTAAATATTAGAATATCAGTGTAAGTAACAAAGATTTATTTAATTTTTAAAGTCTTAATTATTATAAAATATAATTAAAATTTTCCCAATTTTATTAAATGTGAAATTATTTTAAAAGGTAAAAAGAAAAGTTAAACAAATTTGATTAGAATTTTAGCACAACGGTCATTTGTTCACATCTTCGACTCACAATAAAGAGTGATGATATTTGTGCGATTATTCAAGCGATGTTTTGTTCTTTATTCTCCCATCGAAGTTCTAGAGCCTTAACTCTAAACGAATACACATCTAATAGTCTTGAGCGAAGAGCATGCATGGGCAATTTTGTGACTGATTTGTTTGAAAATGTGGGTCATTGGTGGCTTTGGCTAATAGAATGCAGGTAGAGTACTATTGTTTTAAACAGAGTTCCTATTAAAAAAATATAAATTTTTTTTTTTTTATTAAAATTAACTTGTACGAAACTAGATACCTAAATTTAAGAAAATAACTCATAGAAAAATATGTTAATCTTTTAATGGTAGTTTTAAAAAAATTTGTGACTCTTATTAAAATTAACTTCCAGTCTTGAGAAATTACAGAAAGATTTTAACTATGACAAGTTGAAGACTCCTATTTGATGGCAATAAAATTATTTAAGGTAGAGTTTTTTTTTTTTTTTATTAACTCACGTTAGCATCCTCGTTTTAAGAAAAATTAAATAGGTGAGGATATTTTTTCTTTTGTTCTATATAATTGTATCTATATAATTGTATTTTTTAATAATTTATTTTAAATTTTTTAAAATTGATTTTAAAGTTTTATATTTTAGATATATAATTCAAATAAGGTAAAATTCACCCGAGGCCACGCAACACTAACATATCTTTTAAAAAAATTAGAAAATTTAAACTTTCTTTTAACATTTTCCGTAAGATCAAGATTGCGCAATTAATATTCTATCTTAGCATTTTAATTTTGTCTTATTAAATATAAATTAAGACTGAAATATTATTTTATGGAGTTTTATAATGTCTTATTTGCATGACACTTATGTTTAATGTGTATATAAATTAACTTTAAACTTTTTGTAATATTTAAATTAAATAAAAATCATATAACTTCTAGTAATGGTGATGTTGTGTTCTTCCTTTCCGTTTGTGTATATTCTCCATCTTAACTTTTTCTTTGTTAATTGTAATTTCTAAAAGTCCTAAACAAAATTAAATGCATTACATAATGATTTTTGTATAATATAATTATTCTCTTGATTAATTAAAACTCTAGAAGAATCTCTTAATCACACATGAACAAATACCAATTGTGAAAAATTTCTCTCGATAAAGATATCAAGCGAAAGTTGTTATATGATGTTTTAAACTAATCAACATGCAATTATGAAGTTGTAAGAATTACAAAATTTCAAATTGTAAAACTAAGTTTTTAACGACATTGAAATTTGAAGGATTAAAAGAACAAAATCATTAACGAACATGAAAAACTATACATAATTTAGTAAAAAAAAATTCGTGAATCAATATTAAAATGCTTTTGAGATAAAAAATATAATTCCCTGTTAATT
>JACEIK010000186.1:295302-313632 GCA_018107945.1 Datura stramonium | reverse complement strand
CTCTGATTCTTTTTTTAATAGTAATAAATTTTATTATACTCGCATCTAAAAAGTATACCAAAAAATAAAAAATATTACAAATAACATGATTTTCTATAAATAATACCAAACATCCTATACAATTAGGCATACCAACGGAATAAATGTTATTAGCTATAAATTTAATATTACCATGTGAAGTTAAACGATTAATGTTTTCTATATGTAAGGTCTCTTATTAAAATTTGACTTTAGACCATAAATTTTATTGAGACATCAGTTCTCATGTTTATATTAATCATAAGCACAGAAATAAGATTACGATGTTATTTTCTCCCCGTGACATTATTATTATTTTAAATCGAAGGAGAGTAATGCAATACTATACAAAGAAAAAAAAGGGCAAAAGTTCAGTTTTATGTCCATGTACGTGTCAGGCTATGCTAAACTGCTTTCTCAGTTGAATCAAGTATTTTTTCGGTATTTTTGATAATCAAGAACTCTCTATGACATTCAATAATTTTTCACCCTGGAACAACATCTACTAGAATTTAAATTCATAATAAGATGAACGAATAACAACACACTCGTATAATTCATACCTTAAAATGCATAACAAAATAAGTGTCACTAATAAAATATTCATAACATTCATAAAATTAGAAATACTTAAAATTTAAATAAAATTATTCTAAATTTAATTGTCTTCTGACATCATAGCTAATAAAAGAAGTTTTCGTTGTTCCTTTGGACATCCTATCAGTGTGCGACACGCATTTGCATTTTGGAAAATCAATATATAAGCCTTTGTATTCACTCGGGATTCCAAATTCATCTCTTGCACCATTTGCCATATCAAGTTCTCAGGAATAGGTGGCATGGATGAAATTCGGTTAATAGCACTAGCCAAGTTGTCCGTCCCACCTCTCAATATATCAGTCATACCTTTAAGATGATCATGTTTTGATTTTTTGTTTTTGGCAGGACTTAGTGCCTCTGGATAGACATTCGATATAGATGCGTCATTAGTTAGTTGAGTTTGCTCAGCCTGTTCATGTCCCTTAATATTTTCCAATGATGCAGTATTCATATAAATCATTTCATCTACATCATCAATGGTCAACGAATCAGTACTTGATCTTTTCAGATTTTTATGAGCATTCATTTTTAACATATATGAGCCAGACTCGACATGTTTTCTAGTAGCTCTATCCTTTTTGATAGAAGTAAGTTTTGATGACATGACAAACCCACTGGGAAATCAGGTCGCCTTATGAATCTCTATCGATAAAAGTAAGTCAACCATGCACTGCTGACAAAAGGTAAGGTGCAGACTGCCACTACTGTCGTAGTACAGTGGCAGGTCTGCAGCGGTACCTACTCTTATCCAGTGGACAAACGACTCTCATTCTACTATATTCTTGTCAACAACAACTTGTTCATCACTTTTGCAAAAAATACAAGTAGAACACTTCCTTACTTGCAAAAGACTTGAAGACAAACCTCAACATTAAAGGACCGAAGCTGCTCAAGTGTGTATTTTGCTCTTGTTCGAGAATGTTGATTTCTTGTCTCTTGTACTAATATTTATAAACCTACACCTCGTTAAGAGAAGTTGTTGTAGGTAGTTGTTTTGAGTTGTAATCTTGTGTTGCTATCTAGGCTAGAGTTAGCCGTTTTGAGTCTTTGTGATATAGCTATTGCAAAGCCTTGCAATATAGGTATTGTAAGAAGAAGAGGGATTAAGGGGTTAATTCCTAAATTTGCTAGAGGTTCTAAATCTAAACATTTCCTAGTGTTAGTGGAGTTTTGAGAATCCTACTAGGGTAGGTCGTGGTTTTACTCTCTTGGGAAAAGAGGTTTTCACGTAAATATTGTGCGTGCTTTACTTACTGTTCTTATCTGTCGAACCAGTAAGGGAACTGGTTCTACGTTGTGTTTGGTGGACGCATATAAACTTTCAATTGGTATCAGAGCAGGTTCTTTCTAATTGATTAACACCTAAAAAGTACCGACTCTAATGGCTGCTCCACCTAACATCGAAGAAGGACAGTCCACTACTCGACCCCCCAGATTCAACGGACAGTACTATGGATGGTGAAAAACTAGAATGCATGACTTTATAATGGCTGAAGATTCAGAACTTTGGGATGTCATCTGCGATGGACCATTTGTGCCAATGAAGACTCTGGAAGATGGTACTAAAGTTCCAAACACTAGAAAGGAGTATAGTGATGCTGATCGGAAGGAAGTGGAGAAAAACTTTAAAGTCAAAAAGTTTTTGGTGTGTGAAATCGGCCCAAATGAATACAATAATATTTCATCCTGTGGAACAGCCAAGCAAATTTGGGAGGCACTACAGACGGCACATGAAGGCACTAAAAAGTAAAGCAATCAAAGATTGATATGCTTACAACTCAATATGAGTTGTTCAAGATGAAGGAAGGCGAGACCATTCAAGAAATGCATACTAGGTTCACCTTAATCATCAATGAGCTACATTGCTTAGGTGAAATCATCAAAACTAACAAGTTTGTTGGGAAGATTCTCAGTGTGCTGCCAAGTTCTTGGGAGAGTAAAGTGAATGATATCACTGAAGCCAAGGACCTTGAAAAACTGAGTATGGATGAACTGATTGGGAACCTGAAAACATATGAGCTCAAGAAGCAGCAGGATCTTAAGAGAAGAGAACCCAAGAAGGAAAAGAGCCTTGCTCTTCAGCAAAAAGTGACTCCAGTGGGGATGAATCTGACATGACATATCTAACTCGTCGCTTTCAGCGGATGGTGAGAAAGAGTGGAAACTTTGCAAAAAGAGGAAACTCCGACAAGTATCTAAAAGCAAATGACTTGTGTCACAAATGTGGGAAGCCCAGACATTTCATTAATGATTGTCCTATGCACAAACAAGATCAGTACAGAGCTAATGTTGAAAAGATGCAGAAGAGGAACCTGGTGCAGGATCGGTAACAAAGAAGAGAAGCTGCTGACATGGTGGTGAAGCAGGCAATGTCCGCCTGGGGAGACACATCTAGTGAGTCAGATCAAGGAGGGGAAAATCTTGCAGATACCTCCATGTATGCTCAAGAAGATGGATCCTCAAAATTTGACTCGATATTTGCTCTCATGGCTCAATCTGATGCAGATGAAAATGAAGAGGTAAGCTTTCATGACCTACAAAAGGATCTCAAAACTCTTTCTAAAAAGGAGTTGAGAGCTCTTGCTGATGTGTTGATAGATGCATACTATGGTATAGTTAATGAGAAAGTTGTTTTAACTATTAAGCTGGATCAATATGAGGAAGCTAGAAGGTCCTTAGGCATGGAGAACACTAGACTTAATGAAGAACTTAAGGAGTTGATTAAGGATAAGTTGGTTGTAAAAGACAATCTCATAAAATACATGGAATGTGAAAATAGTAAGGAGAGTTCTCTCTCTCAAGGCCAAATCGAATTGGAGAAAGAACTCGAAAAGGCCAAGTTGAGTTTGCTAGCACAATCTGAGAAAAACACAACTCTTCATGAGGAGCTGATGAGAGTGAAAAATGACCTTGATAAGTCCCTTAGGTGGACCTGGTCCTCTAAAGCCCTTGCCTTCGTTAATACCAGATGCATGCAGTCTAGGGAAGGCATTGGGTTTAGACAACCAAAAGTCCCTTATGATCCTCACAGTAAATATGTGTATAATCATGATAACTGGCTGTGTACTCACTATGAAAAGAATGGACACTACAGAGACTCTTGTGAAGCAAGAATGGTCGCAGTTAGGAGCAATGTGAAGTTTACAAGAGAAACTCCAGTTTTTAGGGAAGTTGACCCTATGAGAAGAAAAGCAGGCTTACCTGCATGGACTAAAATAAATCTTATTCATCCTTTTTATAATTTAAAGGGACCCAAATTGATGTGGGTTCCAAAAACTAATCTCTATTATGTTTGCAGGGAGAGAGAGAAGTAGATGGTCAAAAATGGTTTATTGATAGCGGCTTCTCGAGGCATATGACTGGAAAACTTGAAGAATTTCTCACTTTCAAGGCTCTTCAAGGAGGCAATGTGTCCTTTGGTGATGGAAAGAAAGGGTACATCTTAGATGTGGAAAAAGTTGGAAGAAGTGTTGCTCATGCTATTGAAGATGTCTTCTATGTGGAAGGTCTAAAGTATAGTTTGCTGAGTGTCTCTCAAATCTATGACAAGGGTAACGAAGTAAGATTCTTTTCGTCTAGTTGCACTATAACCAATATTGAATCCAGTGAATTTATATTGGTAGCCAAAATATGGAAGAATATTTATGTAGCAAAGATGAGGTTTATCGAAGATCATGATATGAAGTGCTTGAGCACCATGGAAGATGACAGTGAACTGTGGCACAGACGGCTCAGACATGTAAGTTTCTCTCTGCTAAACAAACTGATCGCTAAGGACCTGGTCCGTGGTCTGCCAAAGCTGAACCTTGCTGATCATAAGATGTGCGATGCTTGTGTTAAAGGAAAGCAGGTTCGGTCATCTTTTAAACCCAAGAAGGATGTTAGCACCTCAAGACCTCTTGAGTTACTCCACATGGCTTTATGTGGACCAATGAGATGTGCTAGCAGAGGAGGCAAACGATACATCTTTATAATTGTGGATGACTACTTACGATTTACCTGGACGTTGTTCCTGAAGTCCAAGGATGAAACTTTTGAAGTGTTTGTTATCTTCTCAAGACAGGTCCAACTCAAGTATGGAAGTAATATTGTGAGTATTAGATACGATCATGGAACTGAGTTCGACAATGCCCGATTTGATGAATTCTGTGCAGAAAATGGCATCTCTCATAACTTTTCTGCACCCAGGACTTCACAACGAAATGGAGTCATGGAAAGGAAGAACAGAACCCTAGAGGATGTGGCAAGAACAATGTTGATAGCCAGTGGAATATCCAAAACCTTTTGGGCAGAGGCTGTAAACACTGCATGTTATGTGATAAACAGGTGCCTGATCAGGTCCCTTCTGGAAAAAATGCCATATGAACTGCTGAATGGAAAGAAACCCAAGTTTTCGTATATAAGGGCATTTGGGTGCAGATGTTTCATCTTGAATAATAGAAAGGAGGCTCTTGAAAAATTTGATGCAAAGAGTGATGAAGGTATATTTGTGGGATACTCATCGCAGAGCAAAGCATATCGAGTCTTCAATAAAAGGACTCACTGCGTGGAAGAGAGTATTCATGTAGTTTTCGACGAGTCCAATGTCATGAGCAGAGCAACCAATCATGCTGAAGATCTTGAAACTGGAGCTAGTGAAAATGCAACAAGTTCCTGGTGAAAGACCTGACTCCCAAGGAACATCATGCAATCGAGCTAATGAACACAGGCAATGATTCAAAGTAGAATGGGATGCAGTCAGATGTTCACACACCCTCACCAAGCAATGACTCATAGAAGGATCAAGTAACTCGAGGTATGGATCATCTGCTGGAAGAAGACTCAAATGATAATGATGATGAGGAATTTGATCCAGCAACTCCTGTTGAACAGCGAGGACAAGATCATTCCTATCCCAGAGTTTCTAACTAAAAGCACAGAGCATCTCATCCCCTGGATAACATAATATCCTCTTATGACCAAGGAATCACTACTCGTTCACAAGTTTGAAACATGTTTGCTCATTCAGCCTTTTTGTCTCAGATAAAACCCAAAAATATCAAGGAAGCTTTAAAGGATTCAGATTGGATCACTTACATGCAAGACGAGTTGGAACAGTTAAAGAGAAGCCAAGTTTGGCACCTGGTTCCTAGACCAGCTGACAGAACCATCATAGGAACCAAGTGAGTATACAGGAACAAGCTAGATGAAAAGGGAAACACGATCAGAAACAAAGCTGGTAGTTCAAGGGTACAATCAAGAAGAGGGAATAGACTACGAGGAAACCTTTGCCCCTGTTGCATGTATAAAGGCCATTAGAATACTCATTGCCTTTGCTTCCTATATGGAATTCAAGTTGTTTCAAATGGATGTAAAGAGTGCTTTTTTGAATGGGAATCTAAAGGAGGAAGTGCATGTAAAGCAACTGCCTGGTTTTGAAGATCATGAGCATCCTGACCATGTATACAGGTTGGACAAGGCTCTCTACGGGTTGAAGCAGGCACCCCATGCTTGGTGAAAGGTTGTCAAAATTTCTCCTTAGCAATGGCTTCAAAAGAGGGAAGATTGACAACACACTATTTCTAAAATAAAAGGGGAGATACCTGCTGATTGTGTAGGTCTACGTCGATGATATTATCTTTGGATCAATTTCAACTTCCTTGTGTGAAGATTTTGGAAAGATTATGGAAGTGAGTTCGAGATGAGTATGATGGGTGAATTGAATTTATTTTTGGGGATACAGATCAAGCAAAAATATAATGGAATCACCATAAGTCAACAGAAGTACATCTCTGAACTGCTCAAGAAGTTTGATATGGAGTCCTCCAAGCCCATTAACACTCCACTCCTAACTGCTACTCGACTGGACAAGATGAACCAGGTTCTCCAATAAATCAACCATGTACAAGGGTATCATTGGGTCTTTTCTATACTTAACTGCTAGCAGACCTGATATAGTATTCAGTATAGGGATGTGTGCTCGCTTCCAGTCAAATCCAAAGGAATCTCATTTGAAGGCTGCTAAACGAATTTTGAGGTATCTTAGGGGTACTTCAGACCTGATGCTCTTCTATCCTTATGGTGATAACTTCAATTTAGTCGGGTATGTTGATGCTGACTACATAGGCCTTTTGGTAGATAGAAAAAGCACTTCAGGAATGGTCCACTTCCTTGGCTCCTCCCTAATCTCGTAGGGCACTCGGAAGCAAAATTCAGTTGCATTATCCACTATTGAGGCTGAGTATGTCTCAGCAACCTCCTGTTGTGCACAGTTGTTATGGATCAGACAGCAGCTCGAAGATTATGGAATTCGTGTGGATTGTGTACCTCTCATGTGTGATAATACCAGTGCGCTGAACATGGCAAAGAATCCAGTCCAACACAAGAGAACTAAGCACATTGACGTGCGGCATCATTTTCTCAGGGACAATGTGGAGAAGGGACTGATATGTATGCAGTTCTGGAACACTGAGGACCAGGTGGCTGATATATTCACAAAGGCTTTAGGAAAAGAGCATTTTGAACGAAATCGGATGAAGCTGGGGCTGATCAGATCCAGCCATTAGCCTCAGTGTTTTCTTACTTCCTGTCTTGTGGCTAGATCTAAAATACAGGTATATAGTGAAAATTGGCAAATGTGACTTTTCTAACTTAGCTCTATACTGTCACGGGTATGCATGCATGGTGAGGAACCAGATAGTAAGGATGTAAATAGAATACTCACTCATCAGAAGTTCAATGCTCTAAGGGAACTCTCAAGGAACCAGGTTCCTCAAATATGTCAGCGCTATTAGTGATACTCTAAGCTTTCTTTACAACACACACTTAATTGTTCCACGTCATTTCTCCCACCTTTATGAAATCGATTCGACTTCGCCAAAACATCACATATGTTAGCTCTCTTTTAAAACCACATCAGTTTCTCTATTAACGTGTTCAAATCTTCACTCCCTTCTTACAATATCTCTCATGTCCAGAGCACACACCTCTTCTTTCATATCTTCTCTCAAATCTTTTCCCCATTCCACCCTCATCAACGAATGGCCGGTGAAACCTCTCCTTCTCCCTCCACCGAGGGAAACCAACTCTCTGACAACCTAATCCTAGACACTCCTCTCTCCTCAAATCCTCCTTCCTCCCTTAGCGGCACTGACACCCAACCTTCTCTTAGTTCCAAGATGCACTCTCCCAAGGAGGTCCCAGTCAACTCTACTGTTATCTCTCTCGGAGGTGACAACACAGAGGGTGATGAAACAGGGGTGGCTATCGATAGTTCGGTGGTGGCCAAAGAGGGAACTGATGTTCCTCAAAAGGAAGGGTCAGATTTTTCTACTGAAAACATATTTGAAGGAGCACTGACAAAGTCAAAAGAAGGTACGTCTAACATTCTCCAAAGTGAGGCAGAGATTATAGAGGGTTTTATTACTGCATTGGGTACTCGAGAAAAGGATGTTGGAGAGGAGTCCCCATCTGCTGAAGGTAGTAGATCGGCCTCCGATGTTGGAAACTGCCCCTTTATTCATGAAAGTGGGGAACCATCTTCTCAAGAGGCACCAAATGTTGTTGCTTCTCCCAAGTGGGATGGAACCCCTACTCAGCCAAACGTGGGGATCCCTGAAACCTTGGCACCCTCTGGAGTTGCTTAGGGAACCTCTTCACCTCCTGATGATGATGAGGTTCCCATTCATCTGGTCTTTAAGAGAAAATCTTGCTCTGTCTCCCGACTCTCTCGCCAGGGCACTACGGGAACACAAGGGGGACCTGCTACAAGGGGCATAGTCAAGAAGTCCTTAGACTTAATCCTGGAAGAAAGCCGCCAAAATACCTTGAAGAGACGCCGGGTTACTAGGAAAACTGTGCTTGATGAGGAGGACCCATCTTCTCCTATTGTGGATCTAGATACTGTTACTCCATCCCAACCCACAAAAGAGATTCCCAAGACTGAAAATAAAGTTCATCACAGTGGTGGGGTCTCGAAAAAAAGGAAGAAGCTAGTTGTTATTGAAAAACCTATTGAAGGACCAAGTGCTCCTGTGCTGAGATCCAAAAGGAAGCATTTCATTGACAAGTGTTCTAAAGGTAAATGCACTGTTAATACAACATTGAGGGGTGATGTTAAGGAACGAGTTGCCAACATCAGGAAACAGAAGGTGCTAGGGGGAAGAATTTTTTATCCTGATATAGCAGGGATGCAGGGGATGCAGGAACTAATTGAGATTGTTAGTTATCAAGGTTGGGAGCACTTGTTTCCTCTTCCCATTCCTATAATGTATGAACCTGAGGTTCCTGAGTTCTATGCATCCCTGTCTTTTACTGATGATGATGAAACTGTGTTTGCTAAAGTTGGTGGCGTTGAATTGGAGTTTGATTCAATCTCCCTTGGAAAGATATTGGATGTGCACACTGCTGGGGAATTTACGGTGAAGGATAAGCAAGCAACTAGAGACTTTCGCAAGATGATAGGAAAACTGGAAGGGAACCTGACCAGTGATAGAATGCTCAAAAAATAAATGAAGCCTGTCTATCAGCTATTGTTTGAGTTTGTAAACAAAGTTGTCCTACCTAGGGCTGAGCGTTGATCTATTGTTGCACTGGCTGATTTTTTTAACGTGGAGGCCTTGAGCTCATTTCAGCCACTTAGCTTGTCTGCCCTCTGATTGAGCATATGCTCAAAATAGTTGGTTCCAAGGATGGTAGACATGGATTGGCCTATGGCTACTTTCTCACTCGTGTCTTCAAATATTTTGGGGTTCCTCTTGGACGCGATACGATTGCCACACGCAAACAAATGTTCACTCTCAGCAACTCGAGGAGTGTGAGTGTGTGGCAAAGAAAGGAGGCATTGGGGGTCAGTCTACTGTTTCGAGCTTTATTGAAGCGCAGCGTCGGGGGACTGAAGAAATCAAGCGCCTCACAATGTTGGTCACTCAGAAAGATGATGAAATAGCTGTTCTTAAGGCTGCTCAGTCCAGTGAGGTACCTAGTGCATTGTTGGATCTCCAAGAGGAGAATGCTCTGTTGAAAAGTGACAATGGCGCCCTTAGGAAACAGATGGAGGAACTGGCTCAGCAAATGATCTGTGACCAGCGTACTGCGAATGAATGGATTGACAAACTTCTTGCCAAGCTGTGATCTAATCCTATATCCACTTTTGTTTCCCTCCTTCTTTCATCCATCTCTTTTTGCGTGGCACTATTGATGTGGTTTATTATTAGCTTGTTGTATGACTTTGACTGCTGATTCTGTTTTGTTTCTCTCTTGGAATATTGTTGGTTTCTGGTTTGAATGACAATATTCTATTTCTCTCCTTACTTCTTGCGTTTCTTCATTCGTGTAGTGTTTCCCCAGCGGCCATAAGTTAACATTGTTACTGCCATTTTTTTCTGTTTTACTGCATTTTTTTAAAGATGCCAAAAAAGGGAAGATCGCTGAGCTGAAGGAGGAGGGGGTAACGTGACAGGGGGAAATAGTTATTGGTGACAGGGAGAACTGATGGGGCTTGACATTGCTGGTGTTTTTCATCATCAAAAAGGGAAAAATTGATAGAAGTAAGTTTTGATGACATGACAAACCCACTGGGGAATCAAGTCGCTTTATGAATCTTTACCGGGAAAAGTAAGTCAACCATGCACTGCTGAAAAAAGATAAAGTGCAGACTGCCACTGCTGTCACAGTACAGTGGCAGGTCTGAAGCGGTACCTACTTTTATCCAGTGCAAAAATGGCTCTCATTCTACTATATTCTTGTCAACAACAATTTGTTCATCACTTTTGCAAAAACACAAGTAGGAAACTTCCTTACTTGCAAAAGACTTGAATACAAGCCTCAAAAATACAAGTAGGACACTTTCTTACTTGCAAAAGACTTGAAGACAAGCCTCAACATCAAAGGACCGAAGTTGCTCAAGTGTGTATTTTGCTCTTGTTCGAGAATATTGATTTCTTGTCTCTTGTACTAATATTTGTAAGCCTACTCCTCATTAAGAGAAGTTGTTGTAGGTAGTTGTTTTGAGTTGTAATCTTGTGTTGTTATCTAGGCTAGAGTTAGCCATTTTGAGTCTTTGTGATATAACTATTGCAAAGCCTTGCAATATAGGTATTGTAAGAAGAAAAGGGATTAAGGGATTAATTCCTAGATTTGCTAGAGTTTGTAAATCTAAACATTGCCCAGTGTTAGTGGAGTTTTGAAAATTATACTAGGGTAGGTCGTGGTTTTACTCTCTTGGGCAAAGAGGTTTCCACGTAAACATTGTGTGTGCTTTACTTATTGTTCTTATCTGTCAAACCAGGTAAGGGACCTGGTTCTACGTTGTGTTTGGTGGACATATATAAACTTTCACTTTCCAAAGAGCATCACCAACTTATCATAATTTTGAAATGACTTAGTCTTCAAGTCAGCAGCTTCAGGCTTAGCCTAGATATAAAAAGTGCAAAACATTATTGAAGAAAATAAGATAAATATTATAATCATATTATACGCAAGAGATGTCTTTTCTAATTGATCTTCTTAAATCTTTTAGGGATGTAATATCTAATAAAATCAAGCATGTAAACTAAGATAAATATTTACCTATATTTAATGTTTATACCAATGAGAGTAATAAGAAAAAGACCAACGCGCATATTCAAAAACCGGTATAGAAATAAGAAGAAAATCAATAAACATAAATTTACCTGAATTAACTGATCCCATACTTCAGGTTCATCATTCCACATATTTGTGATAAGTTCCCATGCAAATCCGCTCATCCCTAATTGAAATGTGTCATAATATTTTGTGAATAGCCTTTTAATTGATTTCATTATGTTGTGAATTTTCTCCCTGTTAATAACTTTATCAAGAAATTTTGATTGTAGCTCCCTCACTATGTTATTCATTGCGTGTGTACGGAAAGTTCCGCTAACCCTATTTCCAAGTGCATTCTCATGATAATATGCATCAATTAATGTGTTATCCATTGCATTTGTCCAAATACATACAGAGTTATTGGAACATTTAGATCACTTGAGGTGAATTCCTTTTCTTTTTTCCCCATGTCAACAACTACAAAATTAAGATAAATATTCATAAGATTTTAAAAAAAGAGAATATTGTCACACATAAATATTGATAAAAGTTATAATATAAAAAAATCACTACACATAATATTTATAATAAAAATAATAGCATCACGAGACTACTTTTAAATAACATCAAATAAAAAAATGCAACACAAATAATCACTTGAGTTTTTCCCCTAGAAAATTAATTTTGATAATTAGCCCACATGGCAATTGTTATGCCATCTCGAATCAACTCCCCTCTTCTAAATTCTTCATTACTCTCCCTAGGATTTGGAAGTTCTTCATGTACAGTGTTTTCATTCATAAGCTCTGCGTCAACTTGAGCGAGTAACTCATCATTTGGATCTACACCTCTTAAATAGTTGTGCAAAACACAACATGCAAATATTATAAGTTTTTGGATTTCAATACCATATGATGATTTTGTTGAACTAGAAATTATAGAAAATCTCTTTTTAAGAACTCCAAATGCTTGTTCGATAGCATTACGCAAAGAAGCGTATCGCAAATTAAATAATTCACGAGAATTTTGGGGTGGATTTCTTGAATACTCTTTCAAGTGACATTGCTCCCCTCGATAAGGTGTAATAATCCCACTTCTCAACATGAGTCCAGCATCAACTAGGTAGAATTTTCCTAAACATAAAAAAGTAAAAGATTCAGTTATATATTTATTATATATACCTAAGTCTAGATAAATATAATATTTACCTTCTGAAATTTTTAGTGGGTCTTCTCTATTTAGTGCATCTTTCATGATTCTTAAATCAGACGATGTACCTTCTCACCTAGCTAATACATATGCGAATTTTAAATCCAATGTATATGTAGCTAATATATTTTGTGTTGGATAATCTTTCCTCCCACGATATTTCGGTGCTTCACTTTGTGAAACTTTTACACGTATGTGTGTTCCATCAATTGCACCAATACAATCCTAATATTATAATCATCAATTAATAATATAAACATTCTCTACATAAGCTTAAATTTAAATAATATTATAATTGAATTTACCTTAAAATATGGATAGAATCTTTGGTTGCTAGCAATTTCAAAAGGTACACGGGAGCCATCAGGTTGTTTGATAAAATTTTCATATAACCCCAAGATAGCTCATAGGACAACATGAAAATGATGACGGACCGACTCCCCAGATCGTCGAAAGATGAAAGATAGCTCGCGATTTGTCACATTATGTGCTAACAAGTAAAGTGTTTTTGAAACTTGTTCTTCAACTGTAACTCGAAGTGTTGGTCTAAGACCCCCATCTCTAATTAAAATCTCACATAGACTAGTAAAAGCTGACCGGGTCATTCTTAATATACTATGACAAAGTTCAGTCGAAAATAGATGACTAAATAGTTTATCTCTAACTTGCTCTCTTTCAAGCCGTATATCATGTGTGATTGTACGTTGATATTTTTCAACTTCATATGCATAAGTCCAAAACCAAATAACTACTAGAAGAGCAGCATATGAAGCTAATGAGCTCACTTGTCCCAATATGTGACTCATATCTTGGTTATTCTGGTCAGCCATCTATAATAAAATTAAGGGAGATGCATCAATCTATTAACCAAAATACTAGTTATCATTATCACATCTGACTCTATTATTTGTTCTTAACCAAGCACCATATATAAAAAAATTATCGAGTACAACACGAAAAGGACATGTTATTTTTGCACCAAAACGATATGCTTTGAAAATACAAATAAACTCAAACAATGATACTTAATATTTAAAATTAAAAAGTGCATATAAAAATTTCATTAACTACGAATTAGCGATGGATTATAAGGCCATTCAGATTAGAACTATAGAGAACTACTCTACTGTTCAGCATGGAACATACTACAAACTGTACATTGTGCAAAGAAAAGGAAAAAGGCATAGTCTCTGAAAATAATAATAATAATTCTAGTAATCAATGTATGTAAGAGGTCGAAATCTCAAATCAGTATGCAATTGGTTGTTCCTACTAAATTATTATTTAGTGATTTTCATCATAAAATAAAAAAAATATTAGAATTAATAAAATATAGATGGAAAGAAATAAAGGAGTAGAACATATATGAAAAAAAGTTACAACTCAACCTGTTGCAGTAATAAACTTTGAATTAGTAAGTTGCACATGATTATATCAAATCATGTAATGCCCAAGAAAAGAAGGATTGTTTTATGAAAATTAAAGTGAGAAAAAGAATTGAAAGTTGGTATGGTTTATTAGCCACGAGGCTCCACACAACTCAAAAGTTGACTTTCTATGCAGAAAAAACCAAAAAAGCAAGAAAAAGAATTTTTTTTTTGTCTCCATACACTATATAAGTTGCACATGATCATGTAATTCCCAAGAAAAGAAGGATTGTTTTTTGAAAACTAAAGTGAGAAAAAGAATTGGAAGCTGGCAAAATCATGTATTAACGGTTCAACAATTATATAAATATAAAGGAGATTGTACTTATAGAAAAGAATCAAGCAGGAAAACAAATTAATTTATCTTTATACAGACAATTCAAGGAAAAAATAAAAAAGCAAATAGAGTTATAAGAAGTTTAAGAAATCAAACCTAGAAGGAGAGAATTGAAGGCAGAAGAGAAGACCGGAAGAGAAGAGACTTGAACGTAGTTATGTAGAAGATGATATGGGGTAAGATATTTTGGTGGAGTTAAATAATATAGGGCAAAGGGTAAAATAGGATTATATAATATTAAGTAAGGGCATAGTTGGAAAGTGAAATTAGGTAACAATGGGATTACACCAAATTGGTGGTTTAATAAAGTGAGGCTTTTCATGGTTACCTAACCATGAAATCAGACCATACCATACCATATATTTTAGGTAACAATAAAAAAAATATGATACTCTTAATAACGATACCATACTATACCATGGCTAACCACAATCCAAACAAAGCGTTAGGAGCATGCAATTTTCTTAAAGAGTATGACCATATTAAAAATATCACTTATTTTAAAACGAATTGATTATCAATATTTATTCAGAATGTAGTTGTATAACATGTCTTCTTTTTCCTTTTTTCTTTTTGGAAGACTTTGCCAAAAAAATAAATATAAATATGAAATCCACCACAATCACGAACGATACTATTTATTTTTTAAAGTTTTGGAAACTTTCATTAAGAAAATTATTTAATAGTAATAATCATAATAGTCTGTTGATTAAATTTATATTTTATTGGTGAAACTATAATTATATAGGATAAAAACAAGCTGGACATGTGGACAAATTAAGGTAAAAACATGAGTACATTCTATAAAAGAATATAATGACAGACAAACAATGTGCGGTTAGTATTTTGAAGGAAATGACAAAATAAATTATGGGAGAAACTGATCTGGATGTGGATAAAGCATCTGGAGGAAAAAGAAGTAAAAGCAGCACAACTGTTACAAGACATTTTGAAGTTAACGGCATCCGTTATTTTATTAGCAATCAATGTGATTTATTTGTCATTTAAGGTGAATCCATGCATAATAAATGTCAGACACTAAATCTTTAGATTTCATAACACCTATTAAAAGGGATGACACTTGTTTTTCAAAGGATCATCAAATTTCACATCAAAATACACCGTTGAATAGGGATTAAAAATTTTTGTCTTATTCGTGTTCTTAACATCAAATCAAGTGCTTTTAGCTTTTACATCATTGTCGTCTTGTCCAAAGGAGGAATCCTCGGTTCATTTCAAAGCAGGGGAATCAAGGATACCATCCGACTTACAAGTTATCAACTCTTTGCTTAATTTAGTTTTTTTATTATCTAATTTGTACTTAATTTCATCTTTTAGACCAAATTAGTTACATATCTTTTAAGCCTCACTATAAATTCAGGGTAAACAGTTTGGTACCCACCGCGGGTTTAAGAATAATAGTGGGATTAATTTGGTTTTTCTTATTACTTACTAATGAATCTTGTATTTACCAAAGATTTCAGATTCACAAGAGCAACAAAATAAATGGTCGGCATTGGGAATGTTGTACCATTTAACGCCAACAACAATGCACTTTTGGACACTCCTGTAAATCTAGAGAAAGATCCACCGATTGAAAACACCCAAGTTGCGAATGAGCTAGGGACATGTATCAAATGTCTCATCATTCTGAAAGGTTTGAAACTCAAAATAACAGTGGAGACAACATAGTCAGAATAGACGAAACAGACTTGGTGAGAATCTTCTCAATGTTAGAGAGTCAGCATTAGCAATAATGGAGTTGCAAAAGAAAGAAAATAAGGGGGATGAACCAGAGCTATCGTGAGAAGAGTTATCCAATAACACCAGATCAAACTATCATGGTAAAAATTACAAAAATAGAGTAGAAAGCAACGACAACGGAAGCGATAAAATACCTCAACCCTCTGACTAGTCATTTGAATCAGAGTGAGAAAGAATTCAATGCAAAGAAAGATCAGATTCCTAGAGCTCTGCCAATTTTGAAAGATCTGAACTCAAGAAAGTACGTACAACTGTCGTTCCAATCCAACATGACACTAAAGTTAATCTCAAAAAGATTCAAAATGCCAGACATTCTGAAATTTAATGGAAAAACTAACCTGCAGGAACATGAGAAAATATAAACATGTGTAATAAAAGATAACAACATGCAACCAGATGAAATCAAATCAGTGTTGTTGAATAAATTCAGAGAAACCTTGTCGAAGGGAGTAATAACGCAGTATTCTTTACTGATTGAACATTTAATTAAATATTTTAAAATACTTATACATGCTTTTGTGAGAGCATAAACTAAAGTAAAGAAGGTACAAGTAAGGAAGGTAGACATCTTCAAAATTGCACAAGGCGATTCAGAATTGTTGTGAGAGTTCATGATCCATTTTCAAAAAGAGAGAATAATATTGCCATAAGTACTGGATGTATGAGCAACAAAGGCTTTCAACAAAGGGCTCAACCCTAGAGGTTCCAATATATCATTAAATTAAAAGAAAATCTATTGGAATTTTTAGCAACAACATGGGCAAACATTTATAATAGATACGAGTCAAGAATTAAGGTGAAAGATGATCAACTAGCACCATTAATCTCATCAGGTTCAATTGAGTTGAGGTATTCCAGAAGAAGTTTCGATTACGATACAAGATCCGCAAGGGAAAGGTACCAACCTTATATACCCATAAATAAAAGTCGGGACAGAACTGATTGGGATCAGAATAACTAAAACTTTCAACCAATTTAGAAATCAAGTCTAGACAAGCAAAAAGATCAAACATCGAATAATAGAGCATGCTAAATAAAGTATCAACCAAACCAATAAGTCAGGAGTAAATAGTACTGGACCCCCAAAATTATTTGAGTATTTCTTTAACATTAATCTGGTTGATTTGGTGGTAGCAATCAGGCAGATAAAGGATGCGAGATAGCCAAATCCCATCAAATCTGATCCAAGTCAGCGAGAACTATTTCATGGGACGCACGGGACTAGACCAGGAAATGTCGGCACGTTCGATATCCCCTAGGAAAGCCTCACGACCTGGTGGTCGGCGTAACAATAATGACATTTGTTGATATGCTAGTTTACTAAGACCATCATAGATTATTAATGCGTGCATTACATTAGAATCCACCTAAGGGAATTTCTAAGTTAACAGATGAAGAACAACTATGGCAAAAGTAGGGATACAAACATACCGGTTAAACCAACAACACCCGACTACGTGATCAACATGATAGTCGAGGGAGAAAAAGTAAATGGATCCACCTTTAACACACTGATAAAAATAATATTTACATTGACTAGAGAGATGAGACCTTGAGAGTTACAGTGCAAAAAGCATTGATTACTTTCGGTGATGAATATGTGGAAGTCATAATGCAATCCCACACTGACACTTTAGTAATCATGGTAAATATTGATTATTTTTAGATTAAGTGTGTTTTAATAAGTCCATGAAGGTCCACCAACATAATTTGGTGGAAAGTAGTTGAACAAATAAGGGTGCCGGACAAAATAATCCCAACTGTAAGAGTCCTTTCTGGATTAAACATGGCAAGCAAAACTAGCAGGGGAGAGATCATCTTGCCTTCAACATAGGTGGAGTGATAAAGGAAACCAAATGCTATGTAATTGATAGAGATATGATGTATAACACACTCTTGGGTAGGCTATGGATTCACAATATGAAAGCAGTCCTATCAACGCTAAACTTGATGCTGAAATTCCTAACTTAAATGGAGTCAAGAAAAATAGGTGTAACATCCCAAAAATTTCTATATCAAACTCTAGATTAGAAATGAGTACCATCAGGAACCAGAAGATTACCCAAAGAACGACTAGTCAGACAAGCCATTGTCAAAACTAATGACACGTTAGTTCAGTTGTTAGTTGCCCAGCAGATTTTTCCCTCTTGATTCAATGAACCACTTGATGAGTCATTAGAGGATATAACGACTTGCACTGATGATCCATTAGTTGAAAGTTCAAAAAGTTCAAAAATTATTTAGTGACAACAACTAGATGTGATGGTCGATTATGTCATCTAATAAACCGTTATGTCTGCTCGTTGGGAGAAGTTCAGAGACTGAAATTTTAAGCCTAGGAACAATGACTGATCCTAGTAAGTCATGGTGACAATCAATGACTTTTCATGTGACCCGTTAGGACTGGACGAGCAGTTTTTCAGATAACTT
>JACEIK010000186.1:264254-287486 GCA_018107945.1 Datura stramonium | reverse complement strand
GCTGATGTTACAGTACAGGTGGCTATAGGCCCAGTCGGCCGGAGACTGTATTTACAGCCGTTATATAGCCCGTTGATTCCATGAATCTGAGTTAGAGCCATCCAGGCACCAGATGTGCTTAGGCACAGAAGTCTAGCAGTCCAGGTCCTAATAGGGCACCAGGTGCCAGTCATACCCCCCAAGGCGGAGTGTGACTCTTAACCTTTTCACATGTGACACGACTGCAGAGTTCTAGCATGACTCTAAAAAAAGAAATCTAATGCACACTTCTGATTTTTCTTTTTTCTAAAAAAAAATACATACTTAAATTGACAACAACTTAGATTAAATGAAGGAAATTTCATGGATGACAACTATTTCATGACTATGGCATATCTCTCAAACTTAAACACATGAGGATCTGATTATGATTACCTAGGAAATCATAATCCAGTGCATTTATCAGATTCAAATAATAACAAATAAAATTATAGTTGTATTTTATACACTGAAGAGTAATTAGATAATGCAGTCTATCTTTATACAAGGATGAATTTTACTTAACACTAAAATACACCAGAATATAACTAACTACACTAAGCCAAGTCATCCAATTATTCAGTAACAATCAACATGTAACTACATTCCATATAATTATTAAGTAGCTCCTGTTTTCATAATTAGTCATTATCATATTTATATAAGCATAGTGAAATTGGATACCCTATATTCAGATATTAAGCCTTGGAGCATTATCGTAAATGAAGATATTTCTAAAAGACTTAGAGGAACAAATTAAAGGAGAAGGGTTTTATAGCTACAATATAACTGGAGCATTTCCTACTGGGGTAAACAACAAAAGTACAAATGGAGATAAATTTTTGGAATTTAGTTGTTTAACACATAAGCAACTAGATATTGTTAACACCAAGAATTATAAAGTAAATCTATGAAACTATTCCTACTAAAATAATTTAATTCAAAAAGCTATCATGTAGATTATGCCTCAGAGCCTGAGCATTACTCAGTGAGATGAATCAAAACATATGCAATAACCATCCAGTAAAATTAATAAAGATTGAATTCCACAATAATTATACCTGAATAGTGAATTTATGAAATTATAGTCAGGCTATCCTTTAGGAAAGATGTCAAAAACTAATAAATCTACATAGATATAATAAAACATAAATAGTTCTCAATGCTTTCCATTGATAAAGTCTAAATCATACCCACTTATTCTTCTTTCTCCTCTAACCTTAGGTAACACTGTGAATCATCAATCCTCATTTGAAAAACACTGGTTCACTATCTCAAATCATCTTTTTTACTCAATAAATAATTTTTTTATGTAACATAAAAGCCTAATTTAACCATAATATCTCAATCTTTAGGGGGAAAAACTTACCAAGCACTTGCCGCACTGTTAATCACTTTTTAGGGTCAATTCCACATTTGTCAGACAAAATTTTTTGCACTTCTAGAAATTGAGTATAGGTCCCTTTATCAAAACTGTGTTGAAAAAATAAATTTTTGAGAGGCTGGACAGAGAAAGTGACAAAGTTATCATCGGAGTCTCTTAGTTAATTTATTTGGTCTAGGATTTTTTCTTTTTCTTTTAAGGGAGTGGGTGGACAGTAAAGGGGGACTGAAAAAAAGAGGAAAAAGTTTGGCACCTCTTTGATTTCTCCAATATAATTAACGATGGGATATTACTCTTTTTAATCATAAAATATTATTTTTTTCATTATTATTTATTAGAAAATTATTTTCAACGACCGTAAAAAAAATTGATCGCAATAAGTACACTTATAATGACTGTATTCATGTCCCTTCGTTAAGATGTGGTTGTTAAAGGTATGGTTTCTTGTAGTGTTACTAAATTAAACTCTAAATAAAGATGACAGTACTGTTAAAACATAGTTAATATTGGACTTAGAATTTATAAAGTATGATAATAAAGGACTTAATTTGAAAATTATTTAAAATTTAAAAGATAGAATCAATTATGGAACTAAAAATAACAAAATGATGAAAAAGATACTTTGATAAAATAGGAAAAAGACACTCAATCTTCTATCTCCCGGTATTTAATTTTCATGTTCTGTTGAAAGAAATAAACCATGATGGTAAAATTCTTCTTTTTTCTTCAAGTTTCATCACTATAAAGTTTGAAACCTTCTGGTATTGCGCCTCGCGGAATGATGCAAAGTGTGTATTGATGAATATTTGAAAGAAAGTAATCGTGAGATATACTCTTCCTGCAACCGTCTAAGTGTTGTTTTCCTTTGCGTCACCCAAAAATGCGGCCCTTGGATTGGAGTTCTTTTGTATCAATTGATAACACAAAATAATTATTTTTTGGTGAAAATATTTTTTTATGTTGGGCTTTGTGAAAGAAATCTGAATGCCAAAAAAATAAGAGTTATAAAAAGGATTGTTGAAACCATTGATGTTAATATGATTTACGAAAATAAAACTTTAATGTCTAAGGGTGAAGTTACAACTATTGAAGTTTAAAGTAAAAGTCATAACTCTTGGGGAGAGCCGAAAAGGTGTGGAGTGTGGGATAGATTTTTTTTTTAAAAATAAATTAAATGATAAAATTACAAGAAAAAGTCAAAAAAATAAGAAAAAAGATAAGTAAGAATTCTGAAATAAGAGAGTGCCACATCATCAGCCTAATGATCCATAAATTCATAAAATAAATTACAAGTAAGAAATGTTAATAATATGTTTAAAATTATATAATACAATAAAGTTTACTAAATTAAACTCTAAATAGAGATGAGCAGTACTATTAAAACAAACTTAATATTCGACTAAAAATTTATAAAGGATGATAATAAACGTGCCGGTTCTACTAGATAGCATGCCCGAGGGAAAAGAAACATGACAAGAAAAAACCCTCAGACGAATCAAAAATTTCAAAAATATACAAGTACACCCCCTCTCCTTTTGAAAAGCATGCTTCATTCCCGAAGCATAGAATATAAAAAGCACAAGGGAAAGATACATACTTGTGGTGCACTAAGCGCTCCTGTCATCTCGCGGAGGTGGTACCTCCGCTGTATTCGTGGCGCTAGCGGTGGCTGGTGCACTCAATGGTGCCTCCATGGGGGAAATGGTCACCCCTTAGTAGTAGTGGTTGCCTTTGCGACCTTGGTGACAACTGGGGCTGAATGTGGCTCGCCCCAAGGGTCCTTGTCACCTGCAAGCTCGGCATGGGCAGTGGTGAAGCTACCCACTCCTCTAGCTCTCTCAAGCAGCTCCAACCTATGCTCGTCGTGAATCTGCTGGCTCTCCAATCTTTCCCTCTTGCATTCTTTTATTTCCTTCTTTTTCTTCTTTTTTAGGGTCTCATCTTTAACATCCTTCGAGACCCTCTTCTTCCCTTTTCCTCCCTCTGCTCCGGTCGGCTCCAATATGTCATCAAATCAAGCTCATCGTCTATCCCGATATCGAGGTCAGGAAGAGTGGGGGCTACTAGAATTTCCAGATGTCGAGATGACAGCTCAGTCACTTAGCTCCAAAGAGCCCGCAACTCCTCACAGAGGCTACCGGTGTCAGTCTTCCATGCGCTCATTGAAGTGGCTCTCAAAGCTGTCAAGTCTGGCATGTAAGACCCATGTAGCCGCCTCAATCTCAGCCTTCACCCAAGACTTCACATTCTCCATCATAGACTACACCTTTCTCTCAGTCAAGGTCAGTATCTTTGCCATCTTTTGCAGAAATTCCTGAGGCACGAGCATGTATCCTATTGGGGTCTGGCTCGGAAGGCCCATAGGTGGTGCAGTAGAGGTGTTGGGAGCTACCCCTGAATGGCCGGCGTCCAGATCCTTGACCATCAGGTTCGTAAGCTNTTGGGAGCTACCCCTGAATGGCCGGCGTATGTAGCCAATGTCTCATCCTGCTCTTGTGAGGTGGGGGCATTAACCTGCTCGCCCCCAACTGCTCGTGGTATTGGGACTGCAGTAGAAAGTCGTGCTCGGCTCACCGGGTTTATTTCATCCTGGATCAACCTAATGTTTGACGTCCCCTATCCTCGAACCAACTGTTCCTCACTAGGACTCACCTTGAGACCTACCTCCATACACAATCTGAACACGAGACTCGGGAATGGGATAGTAGTGCTCAATCCCATAGCCCAATTTCGGATCTCCTCCGTAATGACCCTCAGAATGTTGATGGCGTATCTTGACATGATACATGCCACCAATGCTACTTTGTCTGCACTAAGGGTATTATCGTTCATGATCGATGCCAACCTATGGAGAACTAGCATCCAACAGGCCTTTTCTATGAAATTCAGTGAATTTTTGGTGACCTGCTTTCCATTAGTCACCCATTTTTCCTCCTCCTTATCTTCAGCAATGACCCCAGACAACCACTTTTTCTGATTCTTACTCTCATCGATACCTAACTGCTTGATCTTCTTCATGGTATCCACCCAGTAGATGTAGTGTGTGGTGGTATGAACTGAGGCCATATAAGACCCGAGCAATAGTATGCTCCGATATGACAACAGTGCAGCCTCGCACCATTACACTCTCCATCTTGGGCTGATCCTTTAATTTCTACGTATCCTTTACTTTCTACTCCATGGTAGCCAAATAATTGGCATAGAACTCCCGGTCGATTTCTGAAGTGTATCGATCCGGGATTCTAATCATCCACTCAAATTCATAGTAGCTGGATATCCGCTTCATCTCCTCCACCTCATTCAGTACATTGGTGAGGATCCCCGGATCTTCTTGAATACTTCACCTAGGGAGGTTTTTAGTGGTGAGAGAGAAACCTTGCTCATAGATCTCTTATGCACCTGGTACTCTCCACCGAATAGTATGGTTCTCCCTAGACAGAGTTTTCTCTCCCTCATCATTGGTTGCCTCATCCTCTGATCTAGAATCACTATCTCAATCTCTGGATTGGGCCTCATCGGACCCCTCATCATCATTAGTGCTGCTACCAGAATCTTAGACTCGTTCCTCAGCTCCTTCCTCAGACTGAAGAGCATCAGTAGATGTGGCAGTGGCCGCCTCGGCCTGGGCTTTAGCTTTTTCCCTAGTGGTTTGGGTCCCATCAGTGTCAGATTTATCGACCCTATACTCTTCTACCAAACTACTAGGAGGTATCGACATGTTTAGAGTCAAAAGGCTCATCTCTCAATGCCCTCCAAGTAGCTATCTCTACCCTGGCGGCTTTGGTTGCTTTCTTCTTTAAAGTCATTGTACCTGTGGAGAAAAAGGGTTAGAACTTCATATCTGAGAAAAAGAAAACAAGAAGATATCCTCTGATTTTTTTCACGGGTCTTCAGTACGAGTCATACCTAGAAGGTGCGATCCGTACTAAGACTCGTAACATCTCAGGTCACAGTCACGACTCTTAGGTATGACTTATACCATGAAGGTACGATCCGTACCACGAGTCATATGAGGATACCCCTTATAAACCATTATTTCATATTTTTCCACGACTCATGGTACGACCGGTAAGTTGATACCACGAGTCATAGTAAGGGTCGTACAGTTGCCTTTGGACTTGACCCTTTTCAGATTCCTAGTACGATTGCCAGGTATTACTCGTAGTAGTATACCACGGGTCGTGCTAGGTTATGTACCAATTGATTGTCATACATGTGGCTTAGGAAAGTCCCAATGAGCGATCCTACGAGTCGTAGTATGAAACCACGAGTCGTAGGATGGCTTCTGAAGCCTGTCCTTGCTTTTGTTCATGTCAGTTTTGCAGGTAAATTCAATTTTGTGTTGGGTACTCAGAATTCCCCAATTCTAGGCATGCATTTTTCACATTTTTACAACTACCTAGTCCTCATTTTTTGATTCACAACCCATAACTCAGTTCATAATAGTTTAAGTTTGATTCTAAGCATGGACGAATCCTACCCAGTCAACGCAATCACATTGCACATTACTGATCATTATCCTCATCTATTTTCATGCATTTTGAGGACTCCCAGTTGTTAAACAATTTCACACAAACACGAAGGTCTTTTTACCCGACTCAAACTATAATCACTTACTTGATTGTTGCAAAATCTTGCTCACTTCATGCATGTTTTAGTTCTTAGGAATGGAATTCGATTTGAGTAGTGTTAATCAAGCAAAAATCTCGCTCAATCGATTGTTTATCTTGAGTTACGAGTGTGAGGGAGTCATGGGAAGTGTTCGTGAGTTCGAGTTTGATTGCGTGGGAGAAAATTCTAAAGGATTTGAAGTTTAAATACTTTAGGGAAAATTTTAAAAAGAAATTTTGGGTTGACTCGGGCTGACTTAAATAATTTGGCTTGTTACGACTTGTACCACGAGTCGTAGGTTGGATCTACGACTCATCCCTAGGACACATAGCAGAGTTTTATGAAAACTTACCTATAGACCTACAAGCATGTCATACAACTCGTACCATGAATTTTACGAACCGTACCACGACTCATAGGTCACTCTAAACTGGAGTTCTATACTTTGCATAGTTCATAACTACAGTGAGTACTATAACTCGTACAATGGAGTTATGAGTTATAGGACTAACCATACCATGAACTCATGCACTAGGCCATATCTCTGCTTCTCACCACGACTCATATTACGACCCGTACAATGCTTTTACGATTCGTATTGAGGCTCGTAGTACTAGTCTGTACTGTAATTTTTCTGAAACATGTTTTTGTTTCACCTGCACACTGGACACACATAAGTCAATAAACTTGGGTTTCTTCCCAAGAAGCACCTGACTTAATGTCTCGGCACGACGCAGGTGGTTTAGTTACTCAGACTTCACCGAACCACCTTATGGGTTGCCTCCCCTACAACGGCGCCACTTTTTGATTACGCTCAAACTCACACTCCTGACAAAGTATGGAGCGGACGTTGTCAATAAATAACCCAACAAAGAGGTTGGGGTCGAACCCATAGGGAATATGATAAGAACTAGACTAATGCCGGTATTTAAGATTTTTCGTGTGTTATTTCCAAATTGGGGAGTTTATATAAAAATGGTATTAAAAAAAGAGTGAAAATCAATTATTGTTTATCAAGAATTGCAATTAATTAGGGTAAGTGCTCCCCATGGGTTCATAACTACTTCGGGTTTACACTCATGATCAATTCCAATGCTTACTTGTAGAACTGATAACTAGGGTTCATCCAAATGACTGGTTCATCCCAATTGAATGACTATACATAATCACCAAGTTAGGTCTCATAAGCAATTTCAAATTAACCGTAATCAATTTATTAAAAATTAACTATCCTGCGATGCAACTCCAGTTATACAATGATCATAAAAATCAAGGCTTTGTTGTAATTCTGTTTTCCTAATCTCTACTTTTCTAGGTTCAAGCAAGTAAATGTAACGACCCAGCCAGCCGTTATGACACTCTAACCCCATAAAAACTGGGAGAATATAAAATCTTAGAAATTCATGATAAATTCTTGAGAAACAAAGAGCGTGCGGAGAGTAAATATGAATGGGCTTAGTCCTAATCGGGTGGACCCAAGTGGGTGTCCGCCGCGACGGGACGTTTTCTGCCACAACGGAGCCGCTGTAGTGGGAAGTATGAGTGCTGCAGCAGATGACACGGGCAAGAAATTCGGAATCCCATTCTGACTTGGATATTAAAAACCTAGTCCTTGAGGAAGACTTATTAAAAATGTCTAAAAACATAAAATAGACCTTGGAGGAAAACAAGAGGATCCAATGATGGAATTTGATATCCATTTCTAGAAACTCCAACGAGGAAATCAAGAATTGGATAGCTGCAGAAGAAAATGATCGGAACGATAGATTGGCTCCCAGGTAGGCTATGGTTTACTCGCTCTGGCGTTATACTTTGATTAGCTAAATATATACGTGCATATGATCTATATGTTTTCGATGAGTAGGATTGTATTTTAACTATGTGTGGTCTATTAATCGGAATTAGTAAGAATCTAAAAATAAGCGGATTAGAAGAAGAGTGTTGATGATATAATGAGGTAAACCCTAGGGGAGATATTCGACCAACAACAGGGGTTGTGGTATAGGATATGCGTTAGGTCAAAACATTGTTGCGAAGGTTAACTCTCGAGTGTTATTGACGGTATATTTTCGGGTATAAATATGGACTTCTTCCTTCTTGAATTAAGACCTTGGATGGGTAAATCATGTAGACACTGTGTAGGAGATGTGATAAATGGACGGATTGACAAATTATAACTATGTGAGCGTGAGATGAAGAGAGTGATGTAGGATAGTAATCCCTTACATAATGATTGGAATGTGTTGTGTTCGATATTGCATTTCTGAATTGATGATTGTGTTCGTATTAATATTGACACTATGGTAAGTTAGTTGATGATGTAAGTGCGTTATGAAATTATTTTGTTATAGTGGGTATAAAAAACTAAAATGTGGGAGAAACTGGAATAAAGATTAGTCGTCGTACTGCCAGCAGTACTGCTGCAGCGGGTAGTATACCACTGTAGCGAGACTGCTGCAGCGGAGCCTAAACCAGTAAGTGGGCCAAGTCAGAAATCTTATAACTTGTTGGATTAAATGGTTTTATTATTGTTCTGTCACGATCCGAGCCGAGACATAGGACAAGGAGCCCCGAGAGACTCCAAGTCGACCCATGGCCTGAACACACATCTAACTCAATCAAGTAAAGCGGAAGACTTAATGTAATAAACATGGAGGAAATCCAAACATAACATGACAATCTGAATATACAACCCAAATCTAAAGTTGAATACAATCTATTGTCTAAAAAGCCACTAATTCTAATGAGTTGATGGGACAAGGCCCCAACTAATTCTCTAAGTCTGAAACTGAATATACGATAATAACTGATAACAAATGGTCCTCGGGAGATGAGGACTCACCAATAGAGACTGGATGCTAACTTCGAAAGTTGGCTAGTGACGAGGCTGAGTCTGAAGATTAGAGCCTGTATCATGAAATGATACAGCATATAGTATGCGGTCAATACGTGGAATGTACTAAGTATGCAAGGTAAGTAAAACCACTTAAATAAGTAAAATCATTTAAAACATGCATAGTATAAAACAACATCAAGATAAGAATTTGAGAGTAGGGCTTGCATGCTATTTTCTGAAATCATGATCTGAACATAACTAAACATCATACTAAATTGAATGACCTAAAGTTGAAATCTGATATTCATAAATAAAACTGAATATTGGGTCAAACCTACTTTAGAACATATATATAAATATATCATGATTGATAACATGCATAACTGAAATCAGGAGGAACAATGGGAGACTCGTCATATAACCGACATTACCACGGTAGAGCTTACGTGGTCCCGACTATCACACTCAAGTGGGCAGAGCCGTCCAAAGCCTTGCCAGGGCAAAGGACGCTACCATGATATCAATATCAAGATCAAGGCCCCTTGGGGCAGGGGAAAGCTCACATAGGAGGTCTAAAAATAATTTGAACGTACCTACGTTAGTGCGTAGTTCTGAGGCGTAGGGTTGACTGACCCTTAGCCTACTCAGTGCTAGACACTACTCCCAAAAACATGCATATGCTCTCCATCGTTTTCCAATGAAGCTGACCATCATCTATTGACGAAGCTGAATAATCATACACATATAAATCTGAAATCATACATGAGGAGCCTTGGCTCAAACCATACCACAAGCTGAACATAATTGGGATTCTTGACTCCAAAATCATGTGGTAAGCTAATCAACTTGAAATCGTAATCATACTTGAACATATGGGCTTTCCCAATACTTAAACATGCTTGAAAATATTTAATTCACTTGAAAACATGATCATACACATGGGTAACTTGAAAACATACTTTTCATCAATAATATCTCATCATACTTGAACATTCACCATAAATCTCAACTTTCATAAACTTCTCATGGATGGGCATTTTAATTTATAAATCTTGAAAACATGATTATAATTGAAAATAATGTAAAACTTGCCTATGAATCTTAATTCAATAGTAGAAACATACTTGGATCATACCCATATAGAAACTTAGGAAATTCATGCATTGGGTTAAAACCCCATAGGATCAACACATAGATTTTCATGAATTAGAGAGGGGATTGGGTATGGGTGTGAATAATTTCACCTATTCATAACCCTACATACCTGAAAGAATCTAATTTTATAATTTCTCCAATTGCCCAAGGAAGAACTGAAGAAAACTTAAAGGAAATTGAGCTTGATCACTTCTCTAGACCCTTACTCTTGCATGGATGAATAGGAATATCCTAGAATGAACTTACCCCTCTTAAAACTCATTATTCATAGCTTAAAACGATGTAGTTTAGGCCTTAGGATCATAGAAATTTTGGAAAAGCCCTTACTAAATTCGCAGAAAATAACTAACTCCCAGTCCCCACGAGGGACTGGACGAGTCGTTACCAAGGACCACGACTTGTGGTCTCCAGTCATCGTGTGCACTGCCACTTTTACTTAAGGGGCCCCCACGAGGGACCTAACGACCTGTTACTGGTGACCACGACTCGTGGTCACCACTCATTGCTTCTAGTGCCAAAACCTTAAATCATTAGCAACCTGCCGAGTATGACTTACCCAACGAATCGTGGTGACTGACCACGACTCGTGTTTTCCAATCACGGGGTATACTGCCACTCAGCCTTCATCTTCCAATTTCCCTTGACCATGGGTGACCTGACGACTCGTGGTCACACCCGTGGTCACACCCGTGGTCACCCTAATTCTGAATTTTCCAGGAAAGTCAACCCTTCTCACCACGAATCACTTAAAGACTCGTGGTCAACCTGATTGGTCACATGACGATCCATTCTGTGACCTAGTGTAGAAAATCCTATTTTCTCTATTTAAACTCCCAGATCTAATCTTAGGGCTCTCGGGGTATAACAATATCTCCTCCTTAGGAACATTCATCCTCCAATGATGAAAATCACACAAAAAAGCAGAGAAATGCAATCATCATATTCAAATACTAATCATATAAACCGAAAACTAGCAGAATGACTAACTATGATTTAAACTACATGACTGAACTGAATTCATGAATCATACATACATCCATATTCATGAAAGAAACTGGGGCACGTGAGCTGAACATGACACTGAATAGAGTTTTGGGGCAAAAACTGGTACCTCAAGTTGGAGCTGAGCCGGTAGGGAATAAATATGGGTATCTAGCAATCATATCTGCTTCGGCTTCCCACGTAGCTCCCTCAATATGCTGATTCCTCCATAAAACTTTAATTGAAGCACTTACTTGTTCCTTAGCTTGCGAACCCGCCGATCCAGTATTTCCATTGGAACCTCCTCATAACTAAGGTTGTCTTTCACACCTACACTCTCCACCGGAACAACTAGAGCTGGTTCTCCCAAACACTTCTTTAAGAGCGATACATGAAAAACAGGATGAACAGAAGCTAATTATGAGGGAAACTCCAATTCATATGCCACCTTGCCAACCCGCTTCACAATCCGGTATGGACCAAAAACGGGGACTGAGGTTTCCTTTCTTTCCGAACCTCATCACTCCCTTCATGGGATACACCTTCAGAAACACCCAATCATCCACTTCGAACTCAAGTTCTCTCCTCCTCACATCAGCATAGGACTTTTGGAGACTTTGAGCTGTTTTCAATCTATCCAGTATGAGATGAACCTTCTTCATGGCTTCATGGATTGAATCTGGTCCTATTATCGCAGCTTTACCAACTTCAAACCAACCAATAGGAGATCTACATCTCCTCCCATAGAGAGCCTCAAACGGAGCCATTTGAATGCTGGAATGGTAGTTGTTATTGTATGCAAACTCAATAAGTGGCAAGTTGTCATCCCAACTACCCTTGAAATCAATAACACATGCTCTCAACATGTACTTGAGCGTCTGAATTGTCCGCTCCGCTTGACCATCCATTTGCGGGTGAAAATGCTGTACTAAGCTTGACCTGAGTACCGAGTCCCTTTTGAAATGATCTCCAAAACTGAGTACCTCTATCTGATATGATGGAAAAGGGCACTCTATGCAACAGAACTAGCTCTCGGATGTATAGTTTGGCATAATCCTCCACTGAATCAGTGGTTTTAACCGACAGAAAATGAGCGGCTTTGGTCAAACTGTCCACGACCACCCAAATTGAGTCGTACTGTCGACGAGTGCGAGGCAACCCTGTTATGAAGTCCATATTAATTTCTTCCCACTTCCAAGTAGGGATACTGATATCCTGAAGCACACCTCCTGATCTCTAGTGCTCAACCTTCACTTGCTTACAGTTTGGACACTTAGCTACAAATTCTGTGATGTCCTTCTTCATGCCATTCCACCAGTAGACTTCCTGTAGGTTACGGTACATCTTGGTGGAACCTAGGTGAATCAAATATCTAGAACCGTGAGCCTTATGCAACATTCAATTTCTCAAATCATCAATGTCCTGGACACACAAGCAACCCTGATATCGAAGCACCCCATCTCCCCCTTTGGAGAAGACCTCTACCTTCTGATTCTGAATGGATTACTTTAACTTTACCAAAATAGGGTCCTAATCTTGCCTAGCTTTTACATCAATCACCAAGGATGATTCTGATACGTTCCGAACATTAACACCACCATCGGTCGAGTCAACCAAACGAACTCCCAACCTTGCAAGTCGATGCACATCCTTCACCAGCTCCTTTCTCCCCTCATCTATATGGGACACACTCTCCATAGAAAACCTACTAAGTGCATCTGCTACTACATTAGCCTTACCCAGATGGTAAAGGACACTCATATCGTAATCCTTGAGTAGCTCCAACCAACTTCTTTACCGCAGATTTAGGTCCTTCTGGGTAAACACATATTGTAAACTCTTGTGGTCCGTAAACACATCCACATGGACCCCATACAAATAGTGTCTCCAAATCTTCAGTGCAAATACCACCGCCGCCAATTCAAAATCACGAGTCGGGTAATTCTTCTCATGAACTTTCAGTTGTTTGAAAGTGTATGCTATCACTTTACCATGCTACATGAATACACACCCAAGGCCAATCCTAGAAGCATCACAATACACCACAAACCCATCAGTACCCTCCGATAGGGTTAACACCGGTGCTGAGGTAAGTCGAGTCTTCAACTCCTGAAAGCTCCTCTCACAAGTATCCGACCATTGGAATTTCACTTTCTTTTGGGTGAATTTAGTCAATGTCACTGTAATAGATGAAAATCCATCAAAAAATCTCCAATAGTAGCCATCCAAACCCAAGAAGCTCCTGATATTTGAAGGATTCACCGATCTAGGCCAATTCTTCACCGTTTCTATTTTCTGAGAGTCCACCTTTATGCCCTCACTTGATACTATATGGCCCAAAAACACCACTGAGCTCAACCAAAGCTCGCATTTCCTGAATTTCACATAAAGTTGGTGGTCCATGAGAGTCTGTAGTACCACCCTCAAATAAGCGACATGTTCCTCCTTGCTCCGAGAGTATATTAGGATGTCATCAATAAAGTGATCATGAACATGTCAAAGTATGGCTTGTACACCCTGTTCATCAAGTCATAGAAGTTTCAGGAGAATTCGTTAGTTCAAAAGACACAACTACAAACTCATAATGACCATACCGCGTTTGGAAGGCTGTTTTCGGGATGCCACCGTCCCGAACCCTGAGCTGATGATATCCGAACCTGAGGTCTATCTTCGAAAAATATTTAGCAACCTAAAGTTGGTCAAACAAATCATCAATCCTTGGAAGAGGATACCTGTTCGTAATGGTGACCTTGTTCAATTACTGATAATCAATACACATACAAAGAGAACCATCTTTCTTTCAGACAAAGAGAACTGTGCACCCCATGGGAATTTGCTCGGTCTAATGAAACCTTTGTCTAACAGGTCCTTCAACTACTCCTTCAACTCTTTTAACTCGACTGGAGCCATTATGTAAGGAGGAATAGATATAGACTGCGTATTGGGAAGAAGGTCAATACCAAAATCAATCTCCCGCTAGGGAGGGATTCTCGATAGATCATCTGGGAAGACTTCTGGATACTCGCATACTATTGGGACTGACTGGATAGTCGGGGTCTCGGACGTAGCATCCTTAACCTTAACTAGATGGTACACAAAATCCTTGGAGATCATCTTTCTAGCCTTAAGGTAGGAAATGAAATGACCTACAGGCACAACTGAACTACCCTTCCATTCTATGACTAGCTTACCTGATGAACTCTACTGCTCAGGTTCTATAATTAACAGAGGCATAACATGCAAATAGCCAACCCATATTTAGAATAACATCAAAATCGATCATGGCTAACTCTACTAGATCGGCTGAGGTGACTTTCTAAAGGACTGTGACCGAATAACTTCTATACACCCCTCTAGCTACAACTGAATCACCTACTGGAGTAGAGACTGAGAAGGGTTCTGACAAGATTTTGGGACTGACTCTAAAACTACTAGCCATATAAGGTGTCACAAAAGACAAGGTAGCCCCTGGATCTAATAAAGTACATATGTCAAGATGGAAAACTCATAACATACCAGTGACAACATCCGGGGAGACCTCCTTCACCTGGAGGGATGCTAAGGAATAGAATCTGTTTTGGCGCTAATCGCCACCTGTGCTAGTAGATGCCCCCTACTGTACTGGACGTGCGGGTGGAGCTGCTGAATCGGAAGCTTGGCCTCGGCCCCTATCATGGCCTTATCTAGCTACTGGGAAATCTCTGAGCATATGTCCAGGCTTTCCGCACCTGAAGTAAGCACCTATACATGCCTAACACTGACCCGTGTGCCCCCGACCATACCTGCCGCAAATTGGGATACTGGAATTCAGGGGCTTGCTACTCTGACCCCTAGAGATTGAGGCTCGCCCTCTCTGGTCATTCCTAGGTCTGGATGGCACACTCATCACTAAAGATGATGGGGATGAAGATCTCTGGTGGGACTACTGTCGGTGCCCACCACCTGGCCTCGACTGAGAGAACCTATAGTTGTCTGTCTTGGCCCTCTTGGCCTCTCTCTCCCTCATATGCGCCGCCTCTATTTGTTGGGCGTACAAAATTATTCGAGGGAAATCCATATCCTGATGGAGCATGGCACTTTTTCAATCCTTGTCTAGATAGTCCGCCACCCCATGAACAAACCTGCTCACTCGTGCCCTCTGGTCAACCACTAACTTTCGGGCGTACTTTGACAGATGAATGAACTCTAGGGCATATTCCTGCATGGTCATCTTCCCCTATTTTAGATTCACGAACTTATCCGCCTTCAACTCCCTTATCTCATGATGGAAGAACCGATCTAGAAAAGCAACGTGAAACTCCTCCCAACTGATAGGGCCTGCTCCGGCTGCCCTACTATCCTTCCACCGCTTAAACCAAATGTGTGCAACCCCCTTTAACTGATATGAGGCCAAATAAGCACACTCTTTTCCATTCACCCCCATGACTTGGGTGATCTTCAAGATCTCGTCAATAAACTCATGTGGATCTTCGTCCACCTTTGACCCAAGAAACTCTAGTGGGTCCATCCTTAGGAAATTTCTGACTCGTGCTGCTGCCACATTCCAATTCTGCGGGACATGCGCCACTACCTGTTGGTTGACCTGAGCGGTCAAGGCCTGCACTAGCATCTAAATGGCTGCCCTGAATTCAGCGTGGGCAACCAGCTCCGGTGCATGGTGTTCATAGGCTGGTGGGGCTTGCTGGTGCCCATCCCCATTGCCATCCTCGTGGCCATTTCCATTTCTATTTATTCTGCCATTAACTCTACGGGGAGGCATGATTCTGCAATCGTGATTAGCACGAGTTAGAAGGATAGAGAGATACTTCATCGCACGACATAGATCATGAAAGAAGGGAATATTTCCTAAACGTCTCGTAGCTTCTTTTTCATAAGTGTGTCACACTTCACACCCATGAAAAAGACTCTACTTAACATGGCTTTCATACACCCTAGGACACTTCAAAACTATTGCTCTGATACCAAGTTTGTAACGATCTGAGCATGGGCCCAGATCAAGACACGGGACAAGGAGCCCCGAGAGACTCCAAGTCGACCCATGGCATGAACATACATCTAACTCAATCAAGTAAAGCGGAAGACTTAACATAATAAATATGGTGGAAATCCAAACATAACATGACAATCTAAATATACAACCCAAATCTAAAGCTGAATACAATCAACCTCTAATTCTGATGAGTTGATGGGAAGAGACCCAACTAACTCTCTAAGTCTAAAACTGAATATACGATAATAACTGATAACAAATGGTCCTAGGGAGATGAGGACTCACCAATAGAGACTGGATGCTAACTTCGGAAGCTGGCTAGTGATGAGGCTGACACTGAAGATCGGACCTGTATAATGAAATGGTACAACATAGAGTATGCGGTCAGTACGTGGAATGTACCGGGTATGCAAGGTAAGTAAAACCACTTAAATAAGTAAAATCATTTCAAACATGCATAGTATAAAACAACATCAAGATAACAATCTAAGAGTAGGGCTTGCATGCTATTTTCTAAAATCATGATCTGAACATCATACTGAATCGAATGACCCAAAGTTGAAATCTGATAATCATAAGTAAAACTAAACATTGGGTCAAACTTGCTTTAGAACATATGTATAAATATATCATGATTGATAACATGCATAATTGAAATTATGAGGAACAATGGGAGACTCGTCATATAACCGACATTACCACGATTGAGCTTACGTGGTCCCGACTATCACACTCAAGTGGGCAGAGCCGTGAAAAGTCTTGCCAGGGCTAAGGACGCTACCATGATATCAATATCAAGCTCAAGGCCCCTTGGGGTAGGGGAAAGCTCACATAGGAGGTCTCAAAATAATCAGATCATACCTATGTTGGCGAGTAGTTCTGAGGCATAGGGTTGACTGACCCTTAGCCTACTCGGTGCTAGACAATACTCCCAAAAACATGCATATGCTCTCCATTATTTTCCAATAAAGTTTACCATTGTCTATTAACAAATCTAAATAATCATATACATATAAATATGAAATCATACATGAGGAGCCTTGGCTCAAACCATACCACAAGCTGAACATAATTGGGAGTCTTGACTCCAGAACCATATAATAAACTAATCAATTTGAAATCGTAATCATACTTGAACATATGGGCTTGCCCAATACTTAAATATGCTTGAAAATACTTAATTCACTTGAAAACATGATCATAGACATAGATAACTTGAAAACATACTTTTCATCAATAATATCTCATCATACTTTAACGGTCATCATAAATCTCAACTTTCATGAACTTCTCATAGATGACATTTTAATTTATAAAGCTTGAAAACATAATTATAATTGAAAACAATACAAAAATTGCCTATGAATCGTAATTCAATAGTAGAAACATTCTTGGATCATACCCATGTAGAAACTTAGAAAATTCATGCATTGGGTTAAAACCCCATAGGATCAACACATAGATTTTCATGAATTAGAGAGGGGATTGGGCATGGGTGTGAACAATTTCACACATTCATAACCCTAAATACCTGAGAGAATCTCATTTTATAATTTCTATGATTGCCGAAGGAAGAATTGAAGAAAACTTGAAGGAAATTGAGCTTGATAACCTCTCTAGACCCTTACTCTTGCAAGCATGAATAGGAATATCCTAGAATGAACTTAGCCCTCTTAAAACTCATTATTCATAGCTTAAAATTATGTATTTTAGGCTTCAGGATCATCAGAATTACGGAAAAGCCCTTGCTAAATTCGCAGAAAATAACTGACTGCCAGTCCGCACGAGGGACTAGACTAGTCGTTACCAAGGACCATGACTCGTGGTGTCTAGTCATTGTGTGCACTGCCACTTTTCCTCGAGGGGTCCCCACGAGGGACCTAACAACCCGTTACTGGTGACCGTGACTCATGGTCACCACTCGTTACTTCCACTGCCAAAACCTTAAATCATTAGCAATCTGCTGAGTACGATTACCCAACAAATCGTGGTGACTGACCACGACTTGTGGTGTCCAATCGTGGGGGTATACTACCACTCAGGCTTCATCTTCCAATTTCCCTTGCCCACGGGTGACCTAACGACTCGTGGTCATACCCGTTATCACCCTAACTCTAAATTTTCAAGGTAAGTCAACACCCCTCACCACGAGTCACTTAACGACTCGTGGTCAACCTGATGGGTCACATGACGACCCGTTCTGTGACCTGGTGTAGAAAATCATATTTTCTCCATTTGAACTCCCAGATCTAATCTTAGGGCTCCCGGTGTATAGCATGTTCAGACATGATGTTTATTTAATTCTACGTTATTGTACTTGTTGTGTGACTGAGTAATTATTGCCTTGTGATAATCTGTTATGTGATGTGTTGCATTATGTGTCCCGCGTTTGAGGGGTGAATTGGCATTAAATGAATGTGTGATGGAGATGACGCATAATATGGAAGGAAAGTTATCGATACGATGGTAAATGAAGGGCCTATGGCCGCAGTTAAGGAACTTTGATGAACAGGTTACTACAGTCAGATTTTTGAATAAGGATTGGAGACATGAGTGGCTCGTGCCCGAGGTGAGCATTCGGGCGAGCGGTATGAGAGAGTACACAGACAGGTATGGCTAAAGGACCATGCGACCGGGTGTACGAGTGAGTACACAGACAAGTATGATGAATGTTCATATGGATGGGTGTACGGTACATAAATTTCTAGAGTCCCCTACTGGTCATGAATGGAAGGGAAAGCATAAGACCCTCTGGCATGTGTGTACAGTGATATGACGGAGGGGTGTGCCCAGTATATCACCGATAATATTATTGTGAGAAAGAGATTATGCGGGTATGATTGATATACATACGACTACAGATACATGAAGGTAGTTGATATACCAGTGTGATACAGAAAATATCAACATGAATCGTGTTTTGAGGTAAGGAATAGGTATGGAGTACCGTATAGGGCTATTCAGTTTAGGTATGGAATCTTATGACATTTTGTGTTATGAGGTCAGGTATGTGCATGTACTTTACTATTGGGGAAATTAACTTCCCTATGTTGTTTGATGATTTTTGTGTGAACATCGGGTAGTACATTCGTAATTGCATTTGATTGTTTTGTTTTAAATTGATTCGGTGGAGTAGGGATGACAACATGATGGGTTTGAATGAAATATAGCAGATAGCAAGTAGACGTTGTTATTTGATGCACTTCTAAGAAGAATGAGAAAACCCTATAGATAGCTAAAGAGGTTGACAAAGGGTAGAAATGGACTTGGTCATTCATAGAGATATGGTAAGTGGGGTAGCGTGCTATAATGTTGCATGACAGAATAAAACAGAGCTTGGATTAGGTGAAATTTATTATTGGATGGATAGGTTAGCACTGCAGTAGACACATCACCACGACAGTGGAACCGATATAGTGGTCTAAGCCTTCGCTGCAGCGGAAATAGAGAAAGGCAGACTGATAGGCTAATTAACGACTACAAGTATAGGATAATTGTGTGAAATGGAACGAGTCATAAAAACTATATTGTAGTGAATAAACTTGGTGGGATGTTGCCTAAGTGAATTAATTGCTTAATTTAGTAGTGTTCATTGTATATTGGTTCTTATGTTGTTGTATTAACTAACCCTACTCGACCAATGATGCTTACCAGTACGTGTTGTGTACTAATACTACCTTGATACACCTTTTTCTTTTGGATGGTAGGATGTGGCAGGTTGAAGTTTCTTGATTGGCATGGAGTACTCATCACTAGCTTCAGTGTTCATCTTTCATACAAAGATGGGTCATTTTGTTGTCAAGTATTCCAATAAAGCTCTTGTACCTATCTAGACTAGATCTTGGGAGAGTCATGTTAGAGGAATTTTGTAATGTTATTTTGTTGAGAATTTTTAGCAGATAATGAGAACTAATGTGATTGCTAGAATGATATTTTCTTGTCTAATTGATAGAAATGTTGTAAGGGTTCTCCTATCGATCAAAGTCGATGTAGGTGCCCACACGACCTATTTAGTTAGGTCGTGACAAGTTGGTATTAGAGCATCTAGGTTACCTATCTACAAGTACAAGAGCGATGTCGAGTAGACTCTTGCGGATTAGTGTGTAGACATCCACACCTAATCTTCGGGAAGCTATAAGGAATTTAGGAAGTCACAGTTATTTCTTTCCTATCGTGTTGTTCAGTTGTATTGATCACCCGAGTTTAGTTCAATTGGTATCTCAACAATCCTAATTGGTGGTTGTCTAGGGGGGATTAGAGAAAATCCGCGATAGGACTGGTGGGATGGGGTTAACTTGAGTTAATTGAAGATAAAACTTGTGCTTAGCAAGTCTCGCTGCAGCGGACTCACTACAACAAAAGTAGTACTGTTGTAATGGATCCACTGTTGCGGAAAGGACCCTGCTGCAGTGGACATAGTCAGGCAGAATGCCAGTTTCCAAGAAGTCCAAGCTTCCCTATTCCAAATAACAACTAGAAGCATCAAACAACCAAAACTACTCAAGCAATGCAAGTATAAGGAAAACCATGGTGATAGAATGTAAGGAGGCCGATACGGCCAATGTCAGCGAATGCAAAAATGGGCGGATCCTCCGGGACACCAAATGGAGCCACCTCTTGGCCTCCGCAGTGAAGTGAGTACTCTAGATCCCCGTCCGATTAATCTCCTAGTTAGTAGTATCCCTCCGCTCCTCCACCACCAAAGTATCTACCAACCATTTTCCGCTCTTGGGTATATCCCAGTCCTTTATCTCAGACTCTGGAGGGTTGGGCAAACCAAATGCATCATTGATGGCCTCAGCGGTCAAGATGATCTGCCTGCCTCGAAAACAGGCCACTGGCTCATCCCGACTCCAAGCGACTGTGGGAAGGTTGGCATAGAATTCCCTCACCCAGGCCTCATTAGCCTTACTCGGGTCCTCCACCAATAGGTCCCACCCCAACCACTAGAGAAGGGAGTAGAATTCCGGAGCCTTCTCCTCCACGTCTTGCATCACAAATCCCCTCTCATGTAGCAAGTCCTTTGTGTCTTGTTCATTGTATCAGAACTGGCACTGATCATGGACAAATCAGATGTACTCATTGGTGTGGATACTGTTGCTAGAAGAGGCCATGATAACAAACCTAAAATGAAATGAAAAAGGTTAGGAGGGAACGATGTGGGATATGGAGCAAATAAAATCAAAGTCTACTCTTGAAAACCTATACACTTTCCAGTAGATCGCGCAGCAATCAAGCCTCCGCTATAGCGAGTCCGCTTCAGCGGAACCCTGACCACTGGACGATACTGCTGCAGCAATAAAAGGTCCACTGTAGCAGACATCGTCTTCCCCAGAACTTCAGACACCATCAATGGAGGTTGAAAATTCAATCTCCATAGTTCTCCAAATTAACAACAGATTGGGCAAGGGGGAGAGTTGCCCAAGTTCTAGCAACTATTACCTGCCCTAATAGGGCCTAATTTCAAGCACGAAAGGCTCGAAAAGGTCAAAACCACAACCCCACCTAGACTACCTCATTTTCGGCCTTACAACCCCATGAAAATAACCACGATCACACAGAAAATAGTAGGGAATACATGAGGACGTAAATACAACTAGCATGTTACGAAAATCTGGCCAGAAATTCAAAGTAAGGAGGCTACAATAATACCCCATAAACTATTCGAAAGACAAGAGCAACAGGCCATATACATCAAACATTCACTATTAAATGAAGTAGAGAATTCATGAGAGTGAAAATTACCTGAGAAATCGAGAAAATCACTGAGGAAGTCAAAAGAAATCGTGTAAGGCCGAAATGGAAAAGTTAGAAAATAAACTCAAAAAACCCTCTTTTCTGCCTTTAATTGACTCCGTTGTCCACTACAATGGACCATATTTCCACTGCAGTAGGACCGCAGTAGCAGAAAAGTCNCAATGGACCATATTTCCACTGCAGTAGGACCGCAGTAGCAGAAAAGTCACTCGCTGCAGAGGACTGTCAAAAACAGTGACCGTCGAGATTTTGTGGCCAGACCCTGCTATTTCAAAAATGATCAGTTCAAGTTGTCTAACAAATTAATGATACCTAGTCCATGCGAATAGGGGAATATTAGTAACACCAAGTGCGGGTTAATTTACGTTCGAGTTTGGGTTAAAAACCTTGATGAATTATTATGACCCCGATAGAATTATTGGTAACCCATGGAAAAAAATAAAAGAGTTTTGAAAATAATTGGTCCGGAACACAGGAGTTAAACGATTCCCAACACTAACTAAAAGTAATAGGAAATTTGAGGTAGTTATTTAACCATGCCTCAAAATCATAGCGTCGTTTTGGGGGACAAACAGATTTTTAGTTGGTACCTGATATAATGATCCACCCAACCATTATAGCATTCCGATCCCATAAAAATTGGGAGAATTTAAAATTTTAGAAATCGTGATAAATTCCTAAGAAACTTAGAGCACGCGGATAGTAAATTTGAATGGGCTTAGTCACAGTCGGGTGGACCCAACCGGGTTCTGCCACGGTGAGACATTTTCTGCCATAGCAGAGCAATGGATGACACAGACCATAAATTCAGAATCTCATTCTAACTTGGATATTAAAAACCTAGTCCTCACGAAAGACTTATTAAAAACTTCTAAAAATATAAAATAGACCTTGGAGGAAAACAAGAGGATCCAAGGGTGGAATTTGACATCCACGACTAGGAACTCATGCGAGGAAATCAAGAATGGGATAGCTGAAGACGAAAATGATCGGGATGATACCTTGGCGCCCAGGTAGGCTATGGTTTACTCACTTTTGCAGTAGACTTTGATTATCTAAACATACATGTGCGTATGATAGATATGTTTTTGATGAGTAGGATTGTATTTTAACCATGTGTGGTCTATTAAACAGAATCAGTAAAAATCTAAGAACAAGCGGATTAGAAGAAGAGTGTTGATGAAATTATGAGGTAAGCCCTAGAGGAAATATTTGACCAATAACATGGGTTATGGTCTAGGATATGTGTTAGGTCAAAATATTATTGCGGAGTTTAACTCTCGAGTGTCATTGACGGGATATTTTCGAGTATAAATATGGACTTCTTCCTTCTTGAATTGAGACCTTGGATGGGTAAATCACATAGACACTGTGTAGGAGATGCGATAAATGGACGGATTAACAAATTATAACTATGTGAGTGTGAGATGAAGAGAGCGATGTAGGATAGTAATCCCTTACATAATGATTGGAATGTGCTATATTCGATATTACATTTCT
>JACEIK010000186.1:208047-259796 GCA_018107945.1 Datura stramonium | reverse complement strand
ATGTTCTGGAATCCTCTCGTCGAGGAGAATCTGTTGGTAGTCATAGTTTAAGAATTCTGCCCATTGACCAAAATTGACTTTTTCAGTCAAACCTTTGACTGTAAATTTGACTTTTGTTAAAAAATTAAGAAAACATCTACGAAGGGTTTTTGACCATTCTAAATCATTGTGTAGTTTGAGGTGATCTGAAAGTCCATGAATTCCAGTGCATACTCTTCCACCGTCCTGTTGTCCTGTTTCAAATTCATAAATTCTGCCACCTTAGCCTCCCTAAGCTCCCGGGGGAAGAATCTGTCTAGGAAGGCTGTTGTGAACTCCTCCCACTCCACCAGTTTCGCTCCCACTGGCCTCCCTTCTTTCCACTGGTCGTACTAAATCAGGGTTACCCCATTCAGCTGGTAGGTAGTCAGGTTAGCACTCTCAGCGGAGCTAACACCCATAATGCGAGTGATCTTCCTATTCTCATCCACGAACACATGTGGGTGCTCTCCTACCTTAGATCCATGGAAAGATGGAGGGTTCATCTGGGTGAAGTCTCGAACTCGGGCAGTCGCTGCGGACCCATTTGTGTTAACTGGAACCACCTTCTCTTTCACCTGGTTCATGACTGTTTGTGCCAGCAGCTGGATTGCCGCTCTGAACTCTGTTGAGGACACTTGGTCGTCCTAAGGGGCTGCTGAAGCTGGTGGGGTAGGTCGGTTAGTGTTGCTGGCCCTTCTTCCATTTTCGCATCTTGGAGGCATAATTTCACTGAAAAGAAATAGAGCACGAATTAGGAGAACGTTTCTAGAATTGAACTTCAACGCACGATAAAGAGTATGAACAAAAGGGAGTTTTCCTAACAACGTCTCGTATCCCCCCTCTTAATAAGTGTGGTGCACTTCACATCCATGAAAAGGACTCTACTTGATGCGGCTTTCAGAAATCCTAGGATACTCTAAACCTAGTGCTCTAATACCAAGTTTGTCATGACCCGAGTCTATACCCTGGATGAAACACGGTACTTGGAGTCACAAGTAACCCCAAGCCAACCCGTGGTCTATCATAACACTGGTAATCTGAGTAATAATAGAGGAAGCTTTATTAAACATATCAATTATGAAAATTGAATAATAAAATCTTTTACATCCGAAAGCAAAACTGACAGTCTGAATCTATGTCTGAAAGCCAACTACAACTGATGAGTTACTAGGACGAGCCCTCAGCTAACTCTAAAGTCTACTGAAGAATAACTGAAGAAAATAAACATCGTCTTCGGATGATGAGGACTCACCACTAGTATAGTTGATATTACCGGAGAGAAGATCTGCTAACGGTGTTGAGACTGGGAATATGTGGTTGTATCATAATACGATAAACAATAGAAGGTATGCGTCAATACTTTGAATGTACTGAGTAAGTAGGAGAAAATATAACATAAGGAATAAGTAACTGAATTGTAATGACATACAATGACCAATTGAAATGCTGAAACTGAATAAACTGAAATATACTGAAATGATCAAAATGATCCGAATTTGAGATACTGAATCTGAACTAACTGTACTTAACTAATCTGTATTGAGTAAACTAAAAGTATTTTGAGCTGAGCTAATATGAGATTAAACTGACTAGTGGGAGAGTCTACAACCTACATGTAACCACGTAAGCTAGATGTGGAGTCCGATGTATACACCCCATCGGTAAGACCCAGTATACCTTGCCAGGGCATAAAGGCATGAACTGGGTGATCACAAGTCTTGGTCCATAAGTCCAATAAAATAACCTATGGTGGCAACATAGTTCTAGGAACCTGGGTGCACTGGAACCCCGGTCCACTCAGTGCTAAGTCGTACTCCTACTAGATAGCCCTAGACTGACTACTAAGCTAATAGCTTGAAATTGGGGCCCAAGACTAAGTTAGGGATACCTATATAGAAGTACCTTGAGAGCCTTATTAGATCGGATTCTGTAATTGGTGTTCTAAGACTGGTCAGAGCTGCTTATCGGGAGGCGTTGTAACCGTCTAAAGAACAAATTAAAATATGAAGCTGGGGGTTCTAAGACTGGTTAGAGCTGCTTATCTAGAAGTTCATAACCGTCTAAAGAACCACTAAAATATGATATCTGAGTGTAATAACTAATAACTGGGAGGCACCATTGACACCTCGAGAAAAGACTGTAGTCAAACTAATCAGTTGACATTGAAATTATGGAAAATCCCTTAATAAACTGGCAGGGAAAAACTGACTGCCAGTCCCAATAAGGGATTATACGAGTCTTCGCCCTTGACCACGACTCGTGGTCACCTTCCATGAACAACACTGCCTATAACTCTCCTGAGGGTCACCATGAGGGACACCATAAATCGTGGTGTAACCGACGACTCGTGGTGACCAATCGTTAAGTGCACTGCCCAAAATTCTTGGTCCACCATTCTCTCTTGACCACAGATGACTTAACGGGTTGTGGTGCCGAGCACGACTTGTGGTCACCTCCCCCCACCCCCATGGTCATTCTGAACATTAAATTTCAACCAAGGCCATACCCCTCCCCACGAGTCACTCCATGACTCGTGGTGCACCCCATGGGTCATAGGATGACTCGTCCTGTGACCTGGTGCAGAAATCCTATTTTCTCTGTTTTAACTTTCGGGTCTAATATTTGGGTTTTGGGGACACTACAATACCTCCCCCTTAGGAACATTCATCCTTGAATGTTGGAAATCATACTAAAACGCAGAGAAATGCAATCATCATACTCAAATACTGATCATATAAGCTGAAAACTAACAGAATGACTGCCTCCAAACTGAACTACATGACTGAACTGAATTCATGAATCATACATACATACATTGACATAAAAGAAACTAGGGCACATGAACTGAACATGAAACTGAAGTATTAGGGAGAAAACTGACACCTCAAACTGAAACTGAGCCGAAAGGAAATAAATGTGGGTATCCAGCCATCATGCTTAGGCTTCCAATGTCGCTCCCTCAACATGCCGATTCCTCCACAAAATATTGGCTGAAGCTACTTCTTTGTTTCTCAGCTTACGAACTTGACAGACAAGGATCTGAACTGGGACCTCTTTGTAAGAGAGACTATCTTTCACTCCCACACTGTCTGGTGGCACAACTGAAGTTGGATAACTGATGCACTTCTTCAATAGTGACATATGGAAGACTGGGTGCACAGATGCTAACTCTGGAGGTAATTCTAACTCATATGCCACACTGCCAATTCTCTTCAGAAATTCTGTACGGCCCCACATATGTCGGACTGAGTTTTCCTTTCTTTCCAAACCTCATCACCCCCTTCATGGGTGGAATTTTTAGGTAAACTCAATCATCTACCGCAAATTCTAACTCTCTCCTCCTCACATCAACATAAGATTTCTGTCGACTTTGTATTGTTCTCAACCTTTCCCTGATCAATTATACTTTATGCATAGCTTCATGAACTGAGTCTGGCCCTATCAAGGTAGTTTCACCAACCTCAAAACACCCTATAAGATACCTACACCTCCTACCATATAATGCCTCAAACGGGGCCATCTGGATACTAGATTGGTAGCTGTTGTTGTGCGCAAACTCGATAAGAGGTAAGTGATCATCCCAACTGCCCTTGAAATCGATCAAACATGATCTTAGCATATCCTCCAAGGTGTAGATAGTCCGCTCAGCTTTTCCATCTATTTGTGGGTGAAAAGCTATGCTGAGCTTGACCTGGGTACCGAGTCCTTTCTGAAATGACTTCCAGAAATGCAAGATCAATTGGGTACCTCTATCTAAAATAATGGACAAGGGCACCCCATACAATCTAACCAACTCCCGGATATAAATCCTAGTATAATCCTTGGGGGATTATGTAGTTTTAAATGGGAGGAAATGTGCTGACTTGGTCATCCGGTCTATTATCACCCTGATTGAATCATGTTGTTGATGAGTACGAGGTAGACCTATGATAAAGTCCATTATTCACTTCTTCCCACTTCCATGTGGGTATGCTGGTATCCTGAGTCATACCCCCAGTCTCTGATGTTCCACCTTAACCTGCTGGCAGTTCGGGCACTTAGCCATAAATTCTGCTATGTCTCTTTTCATTCTGTTCCACCAGTCAATATCTTGTACGTCACGGTACCTCTTAATGGCACCTGAGTGGATAGAATATCTCAAACTATGTACTTTAGCCATTATTTGTTGTCTCAAGTCACCTACATCTGGTACACAGAGTCTATCCTAGTAATGGAGTACACCATTTCCCCCTTTAGAGAAAGCCTGCACTTCTTTTCTAAGAACTGCTATCTTTAGCTTAAGTAGTATGGGATCTTCATCCTTCCTTGAATTAACTTCAACAACTAACAAGGAATCTGATCTACTCTACACTACTACTCCACCCTCAGCTATATCAACCAACTACACTCCCAACTAAGCTAACCTATGAATATCCTTTGCTAGTTCTTTCCTACTCTCTTCAACATGAACCACGCTCCCCATAGACATCCTTCTTAGGGCATCAGCCACCACATTGGCTTTGCCCGGGTTGTACAACACACTCATGTCGTATTCCTTCAATAGCTCCAACCACCTTCTCTAACGAATATTTAAATATTTCTGACTGAACACATATTGAAGGCTCTTGTGATCGGTGAATTCATCCATGTGAGCCCCGCAGAGGTAATGCCTCCATATTTTCAACGCAAACACCACTGTTGCCAACTTAAGTTCATGAGTCAGATAGCTCTTTTCATGAACCTTGAGCTCTCTGGAGGCATAAGCTATCACCTTACCCCGCTGCATCAGAATGCAACCAAGTCCAACTCTGAAAGCGTCACAATACACTACTAACCCATCTTTTCCTTTCGGTAAGGTTAACACTGGAGCGGTAGTGAGTCGAGTCTTTAACTCTTGAAACTCTTTTTACACACATCTGACCATTGAAATTTCACCTTTTTATGAGTCAACCTAGTTAGAGGAGATGCAATAGAGGAAAAAACCTTCCACAAAACATTTGTAATAGCCGGCTAGACTCAAGAAACTTCTTATTTCGATTAGGGAAGTAGGTATTAGCCAGTCTTTCACCGCTGCTATATTTTGAGGATCTACCTGAATACCCTTACCCGAGACCACGTGACCAAGAAAAGTCATAGACTTCAACCAGAATTTACATTTGCTGAACTTAGCGAACAGCTGGCGGTCTCTGAGCGTCTGTAGCACTATCCTCAGATGGTTAGCATGTTCTTCCTCGCTTCTAGAGTAGACCAGAATATCATCAATAAATACAATGACGAACATGTCTAGATATGGCTTGAAAACACTGTTCATCACGTCCATGAAAGCTGCGGGGGCATTAGTTAGTCCGAAGGACATAGCCACGAATTCATAGTGACCATACCGAGTTCTGAAAGCTGTTTTCGATATGTCACATTCTCTTACTCTTAGCCGATGACACCCCGACCTGAGATCTACCTTGGAGAAACAACTGGCTCCCTGATGTTGATCGAACAAGTCATCAATCTTGGGTAGGGGATACTTGTGTTAACTGTGACCTTATTCAACTCACAGTAGTCTATACACATTCTGAGGGTACCGTGTTTCTTTCGCACGAAAAATACTAGAGCACCCCATGGAGAGATGTTGGGCCTGATGAAACCTTTACTAAGAAGGTCTTTTAGTTGCTCCTTCAACTCCTTAAGCTCAGTTGGAGCCATTTTGTCAGAAGGGATGGAGATCGACTGAGTGTTTGGAAGAAGGTCTATGCCGAAGTCTATTTCCTACTCAGGAGGGACTCCGGGAAGATCTTCGGGAAACACATAAGGGAATTCACTGACAACTGGAACTGACTGGATAGTTGGGGTCTCGGAGCTAGAGTCTTTGACCCGAATTAGATGATAAATACACCCTTTAGAAATAAGCTTTCTTGCCTTAAGGTATGAAATAAATCAACCCTTAGGTGTTGAACTACTGCGCATCCACTCTAAAGTTGGCTCATTAGGGAACTGAAATTTGACAACTCTAGTTCTGTAGTCGACTGAGGCATAACCGGAGTGTAACCAATCCATTCCAAGAGTGAGATCAAAATCAATCATGTCTAACTCTACGAGATAAGTTGGAATGACCTTATTCAAGATTGAGACTGGGTAGTTTCTATACACCCCAGCTGGCTCTAACTAACTCACCAACTGGAGTAGAGACTGAGAATGGTTCTGAGGACTTCTGGACTGATATCAAATTGGACAGCTACATAGGGAGTCACGAACGATAGTGTGGCTCTTGTATCTAGTAGGGCATACACATCTAGATGAAAAAGACGTAACATAATCGTGACCACATCAAGTGAGCTCTCCTGATCCTGATGAGAAGACAAAACATAAAATAGTTTTGGCGCTGATTGCCATCCGTACCTGAAGTGTTGGCCTGCTGAACTGGTCAGCCTGCTAGAGCTGCTGAAGTGGTGGATTGTGATCTCCCCCATCCTGCTAACGGGAATTATTTGAGCTGGTGACCTAGTTGTCCACACCCAAAGCAACCCTCTCGGCCCATAAGGAATTCCCCTAGATGGTTCCTGCCACACTTAGGGCAAGCTGGGTAGCGGTTGCTGGTGCTATGACCCTAGTGAAGTATCGAACTCGGGAAGCCAATGTGGACCCATTTTTGTTAACTGGAACCACCTTCTGGCTCACCTGGTTCATAACTGTCTGTGCCAACAACTGGATTGTTGCTTTGAACGTTTCTGAGGACACTTGGTCTTCCTGAGGGGCTGCTGGAGCTAGTGGGGTAGGTCAGTTAGTGTTGTTGGCCCTTCTTCCATTTCCGCGTCATGGAGGTATGATTTCACTGAAATGAAATAGAGCACAAACTAGGAGAATGTTTTTGGAATTGAACTTTAATGCACAATAAAGAGTATGAACAAAAGGGAGTTTTCCTAATAACGTCTCGTACCCCCCCTCCCAATAAGTGTGGTGCGCTTCACATCCATGAAAAGGACTCTACTTGATGCAGCTTTCAGACATCCTAGGATACTCTAAACCTAGTGCTCTGATACCAAGTTTGTTATGACCCGAGTCTATACCTTAGAAGATACACGGTACTTGGAGTCACAAGTAACCCCAAGACAACCCGTGGTCTATCATAACACTGGTAATCTAAGTAATCATAGCGGAAGCTTAATTAAATAAATCATTTGTGAAAATTGAATATTAAAAGCTTTTATATCTGAAAGCAAAACTGAAAGTCTAAATCTATGTTTAAAAGCCAACTACAACTGATGAGTTACTGGGACAAGCCCCCAGCTAATTCTAAGGTCTACTGAAGAATAACTAAAGAAAATAAACATCATCCTCGGATGATGAGGACTCACCACTGGTATAGCTAATATTACCATATAGAAGATCTGCTAACGGTACTGAGACTGAGAACATGCGGTTGTATCATAATACGATACAACATAGAAGGTATGCGTCAATACTTTGAATGTACTGAGTAAGTGGGAGAAAATATAACATAAGGAATAAGTAATTGAACTGTAATGACATGCAATGACCTACTGAAATGCTGAAACTAATAAATTTAAATATACTGAAATGGTCAAAGTGACCTTGAATCTGAGATACTGAATCTGAACTAACTGTACTGAACTAAGCTGTACTGAGTAAACTAAAACTATTCAGGGCTCAACTAATTTGAGACTAAATAACTAGTGGGAGAGTCTATAACCGACATGTAACCACGTGAGCTAGACATGGAGTCCGATGTATACACCCCATCGGTAGGACCCAATATACCTTGCCAGGATATAAAGGCATGAACTGGGTGATCACAAGATTGGGGCCATAAGTCCAACAAAATAACCTACGGTGGCAACATAGTTCTTAAAACTTGGGTGTACTAGAACCCTGGTCCACTCGGTGCTAAGTCCTACTCCCCCTGGATAGCCTTAGACTGACTACTAAGCTAATAGCTCAAAACTGGGGCCCAAGAGGATACCTATCTGGAAGTACCCTGAGAGCCTTATCATACCGGATTCTGTAACTGGTGTTCTAAGACTAGCCAGAGATGCTTATCTGGAAGTGTCGTAACCGTCTAAAGAAAAAATTGAAATCTAAAGTAGGGGGTTCTAAGACTGGTCATAGCCCCTTAAGTAGAAGTGTCATAACTTTCTAAAGAACCACTAAAATATGATATCTGTGTGTAATAACTGATAACTGGGAGGCACCACTAACACCTCAAGAAAAGACTGTAGTCAAACTGATCAGCTGACATTTTGGACCATACTGAGTATGCTACTACTCTGACTGAGACTGGACTAACATACACCTAATTGAGATTTCAACATATACTAACAATATGGGAATTCCAAAACTGATAGAATCAAGCCACAGGGAAAACTAGTTCAACATGCAAGATTCTAATTTACTGAACTGAGAAACTAGGGCTAAATCATTCCATTAGATGCTATTTTCACAAAATTTCTAGAAATTAGGAATAATAAAGCAACTAATATCATGAATAATATTCCACTTGAAATCTTAAAGAATTTTGTCTGAAAACTTTCTACATTTTGAATCCACAGGGCGATAACTGATAAAAGAATTAGAGAAGGGTTTTGGGGACACAAGGGAAGAACAATTTGCTTATTGAATTCCCACATACCTGGTGATAAAAAACCCGGAGAAAACTCTTGAGAATCTGAGGAGAATTTCGAGTTCCCTAGCTCCTGTTCTGAGTCTCTTTGAGAGAGTTTTACAAACTAATTTTCTGAGGGAATGAGAGGAATGGAATAAAACAGTATATTACCCCTCTAAATCCCCTAAATATAACCCAAAACGACATAATTTAGGCCTTAGGAACATAGAAATTACAAAAAAGCCCTTAATAAACTCGTAGGGAAAATTAACTGCCAGTCCCAATGAGGGACTGGACGAGTCGTCGCCCCTAATGACAACTCGTGGTTACCTTCCATGAACAACACTACCTATAACTCTCTTGAGGGTCACCATGAATCGTGGTATACCCGACGACTCGTGGTAACTAATCGTTAGGTGCACTGCCCAAAATCCTTGGTCCACCATCCTCTCTTGACCACAAATGACTTAATGGGTCGTGGTGCCGACCACGACTCGTGGTCAACCCTCCCCCCCTTGTGGTTACTCTGAACATCAAATTTCAACCAAGGATAGACCCCTCCCCACGAGTCACTGCACGACTCGTGGTGCACCCCATGGGTCATGGGATGACTAGTCATGTGCTCTGGTGCAAAAAATTTGTTTTCTATATTTCAACTCCTGGGTCTGATCTTAGGGTTTTCGTGGCATTACACACTTAGTATTTTAGTGATTGTTGAATTTTATTGATGGATTTTGGGTCCATGGAATCACTATTTCCTATCTAATAATTAGTAATGTGTTTATACTTGCACGTATTTTCTCTTAGTGCTTATATAAATAAGCAAGTGAAATGGATAAACTGGTTCACCCAGTGGGTGATGTTAGGGGGTGTCAATCACATCTAGGGGGTATTTTAGACTGTGACAAAGTTGGTATCAGAGCTTAGGGTTTAAGTCCCGGGTCATGGAGTAGTGTTTAGTAGAGTCTTGTTCATGGGTATGTAGGTGCCCATACTTATGACCTCGAGGCTACTGAACATTTAGGATGTTTTCCCATCTTTTACTCTTTGTTCATGCATTGAACTGATTCAAGCTTAATCTTGAAATATTTGCTTCACGGATGCTAAGAAACGTGTATCTTCATCTTCTAGTCGATGTAAGGCACCAGTTGGATGAGGTACAAGGAATGGTACTATCCCCGGTGGTGGTCGAGCTAGGACCCATCAAACAAGGGCTCAAACTAGGGCACAGGCCAATCCTCAGCTTGAAGTTGTGAATGGAGGTCAGCCCCGAGGTACTGCTCCGGACAGAGTATAGGAATAGGTAGTTCAGGATGCTCCATCGATAGTGCCAACCGTTGTACCTATTGTTGCCTTGCCTACATATATACTGATGAGATTGTTGAATGTGTTAGAGACATTGGTGCCTAATCATGGTGGACTTCCAGTTCCTCAAACTACTTAAACGCAAGTTCAGTTGAACGTTGTAGTTACATAGGCACCTCAGTTGACCCCTCAACTGGTTGTTCATTCAGTTACAACTACTGGGCAATCCAAAGATCTTAATAATTTCATAGATCTTAAGCCACTAGAGTTCGATGGAACACTAATTTTTATTGAGCCTCACAAGTTCATTGACCACTGTGAAAAGATACTGACTACATTGGGATTGAAGGAGACTCGTGATGTGGAATTTAATACTTTCCTATTCTCAGTGTCTGTAGAGGCATGGTAGACTTCAATTCAGAGAGGTAGACAAGAGAGGTTACCACCTATCACTTGGTCAGAGTTCTCGATAATGTTTAAGAACAGGTTCATTCCATTGAGCAAACAAGATGACATGAGATATCAGTTCAATAACCTGCGTCAGGGCTCCATGACAGTTACATAGTATGAGGATAAGTTCACTAATTTATCCAGCTATGTTCTATTTTTAGTTGAAGACCCCAGGGAGAAGGTGAGACATTTCATAGATGGACTGAATATCGTTATCGTGGACCTGTGATATGAGATATGCGAGTTGGTATCTATTCAGATGTGCTCTCTCTTTTGAGTCCTATTTAGAAATGGAAAGAGTTGAGCGAGAAAGCAAAAAAAACACGTAACAAAAGAGGATTTAGTGGTGCTCCATTTGGGGGAAAGAACGGTTTTTATAGAGGGCAATCTAGACCTACTCAGTCAGAGTCGGTGGTGTAGTCTTCCAAGAGTGGTTATCTAGCTTCACAGGGTCAGCAACAGATGCAGAGGAAGGGCAATATTTCCTTTCAGTCTAGACAAAATTCGAGATACTCTAATTGTGGTAGATTTCATAATGGTCATTTCTTTATACCAAAAAGGGTTTGTTTTACTTGTAGTGAACAGGGGCACATTGCTAAATATTGTCCTAATGGGAATTATGGTACTAGTCAGGCTACGACACAGTTGCAGGGAACTGCTACAGGTACACATACTCAGGCTCAGCCAACTAGGGCCGCTCAGTAGGGTGCTCGTGGACAGGGTCTACAGGGTGCACAGGTTGTGTAGGGAGCAGGTGGACTGTGCCAGATTCTTTGCTATGGCTATAAAAGATATTGAGGCGTCTAATGCAGTAGTTACAAGTATTATTATTGTCAACTCTCATGGGGTATATGCATTCGTATGTATCTCCATCTTTTGCTATATTCTTAGAACGAAGAGTTGAGTCTCTTATTGTGCTATATATGGTTATGAATCCAGTGGGGGAGACTTTGGTGGTGGATTGAGTTTACAGAGACTGTGTAATATCTGTTCAGGACAGGGACACTGTAGTTGATCTACTAGAGTTACTGATTTCTGACTTTGATGTGATTATGGGTACGGATTGGTTGCAATCATGTTATGTTTTGGTTGATTGTTATGCTAAGCTTATACATTTTAATTTTCCAGGAGAGCCACCTTTAATATGGAAAGTCATGACTCCTGTGACCCAAGGAAAGATAATATCTTATGTAAAGGAATGTTGAATGATTAATCATGGGTGTTTGGGTTTTATTACTACCGCTCATGATACTCGAGCAGAGGATGTTATTATTGATAGTGTTCCTATTGTTTGAGAATTTTTTGATGTGTTTCCAGAAGAATTGCTTGGACTTCCCCCAATAAGAGAAGTTGAGTTCAGCATTGATTTAGTCCCAAGGACTCATCCTATTTCTATTCCTCCATATCGTATGACTCGCTGAGTTGAGAGAGTTGAAGGTTTAACTATAAGAGCTACTTGATAAGGGGTTCATCAGGCCTAGTATATCTCCTTGGGGTGCATCTGTGTTGTTTGTGAAAAATAAAGATGGTACAATGAGATTGTGCATTGACTACAGACAACTGAATAAGGCAATGATCAAGAATAAATATCCGTTGCCTCGTATGATGATTTATTCGATCAACTACAGGGTGCTACTCATTTTTCCAAAATTGACTTGAGATTGGGTTACCATCAGCTGAGAATCAATACCGAGGATATCTCTAAGATAGGTTTTCGGACTATATATGGGCACTTTGAATTTTTGGTGATGTCCTTCGGATTGACTAATTCACCTGTAGCATTTATGCACCTCATGAATAGGGTATTCAATCCATACTTAGATAATTTTGTGATTGTGTTTATTGATGACATTATAGTCTATTCTTGGAGTGAGGCAGAGCATGAACAATACCTGAGAGCTATGGTAAAACACTTAGAGAACAAAAGCTCTATGCCAAGTTCTCGAAATGTGACTTTTGGTTGGGAACTATTTCCTTTTTGGGATATGTAGTGTCACGGGATGGAATCCAAGCTGATCCAAGGAAGATTGAAGCGATTCGAGATCGGCCTCGACCTAGTACTCCTATAGAGATACGCAACTTCTTAGGACTAGCTAGATATTATAGAAGGTTTGTGGAGGGCTTCTCAAAGATAGCCGCTCCATTGATGCGTTTAACTCATAAAGGTGTAGTATTCTAGTGGTCTGATGGATATGAAGAAAGTTTTTAGAAATTAAAGACTGCGTTGACTACAACTCCGATTTTGACCTTACCTACGGTGGAGGGTGGTATTACCATTTATTATGATGCGTCTCGAGTCGAATTGGGTTGTGTCTTAATGCAGAATGGTAATGTGGTGGCATATGCATCTCAGCAACTAAAGATTCATGAGAAGAATTATTTGAATCACGACTTAGAATTGGTCGTAGTCATATTTTCACTGAAGATCTGAAATTGATGAGTTGGAAATTTACCAACTCATTAGGCTCCGAAGCATGAGTTTTTGCCTAGTTTTTGAGTCATTTATGTGAATTTTATGCTCTTTCTTTTTTATTCTTTGTAGTTACTTCACGTGAGTAGAAAAAGCATGAAATCGAGCAAAACACATGGAGTTTGAGATGAAATTTGATGATTTATCATACGAAGGAGAGGGGCAAAAGATAATGAGTACTTGAGCTCAAAAAGAGGTGTAAGAACATGCTTTGAATATGCTAAACGCAGATTAAGAAGGGTGAAACGCAGGAAAAATTCCTAAGAGACTGCTCTAGACCAGCTACTCAGCGGAGAGACACCAGCCTAACACCGGTTGAGCCGCCGGTTCTCCCTGCCAGCCATTGTTTTCCACCGGCTATGGTTCGGTGCTTCGCAGATTTGCACCGGCTAAAAGTCGGTTCAGGTGAGTCATCTAATGAAAGGTAAAAAGGTATTCAAAGTACTCTAAAATCCTCAAGGGCATTTGGAAAAAGTTCTACACAAGAAAGTACAGATATTTACATAGCTTTCTTTATACACCATTCACTCATTCAACAATTCATTAATCTAGACTTCATCTTTTTCATAGATTTTTTGGTAGAAGTCTTTCACCATAGAATTGCAGAGTTAGATAGTACTTTTCTTTTTCTTTTTCTTTAATCCATTTTGGGGTAATTCCACCATTGTTGTAAGAGCTTGTGAAGCAAATTTGTGAAGCTAATGTGATGAATGTGAGGAGAATCCTCTTGGTATCTTCTCTCTATCTTTAAATATGCTTGACTAATTTGCTAGCTAGAGGTATATTGATGGTGGATTTTATTAATTTTATTGGGTTTTGATAAATTTCTCTTGGATTCTTATTGAAATTGTAGATCTATTATCTTCTCCCAAGTTATAATTGCTAAAATTGATGGTTTGCAAACATGAATTGTGTTTTACTTTTTTTGCTTTTGCTTGAGAGAGAAAAGTGAGAATTGGGTGAGAAGGTAAGAGTGAGGAATTGGAATATTTGTGTGTAGGATTAAGCTAGAGATAATTAAAACCCACATTGTCACTCCATTAAAGGTCAATGCTAGAAATAGCTAGTCCTTCCTCAAGCTTGTGTGATTGATAAGAAAGAACCTAAGTCATAAACATTCTTATGGTTGAAAAATAAGAGAATGTAAATTATCCCTTGCTATCTATGCTAATTTTGAGTCTAAGGCATTGAAGAAATTCCCGATTTAGTTGTGATCTCATCTATAAAATGCCCCTAGCCATGTTACTTGTGATTGCTTCAATTGAAATTCCCCCCAACTAGTCTTAGTTTAGAACTAGATAGTTATTTCTCTTTAATTTCCCCCCAATTTTACTTTTCAAATGTTGAACAATTATGCGTTCTAGTTTGAATTAGTTTATAACTCTTGAATTATCGACTCGATTCTCTATGGGGTTCGACCCCGACATCCATCGGGATATTTTTTTTGATACAATTACCGTTTGTGCTCTTTTGTAACGAAGAGTATATTTCAGCGTTATCAAAAATGACGTCATTGCCGGGGAATTGAGTTGTGATAAGCCATTAGTTATTTATTGATTCGAACTAGTTTTTCATTTTTGTTTTACATATTGTTTTTTTGTTTGTTTTATAGTTGTATGATGGCATCGTGGAATGAAAGGAGGTTTGTTGGTTGCAACTCTTATTATAATGACCCATCTCCCTATTGTAGAGGACCACACTATTGGCAAGATTGCAAATATGCCCCTAGAAGGGAGATGAGTGCATCTTCTCCTTCCTATGATGGGTATTGATGCACATTATGCGGTAGTCATAGGAGACATTGGTATGGATTCCCAATTGGGGTCACTTCTCGTTATAGTGGCTATGATAGAAGTTTTGCTCTTATGCTTGATAGAAACGAAGCCATGGCAAGTGAAGGAAGGAGAAATACATATGGGCACATGAAATCCATGCTTCAAGCCTTTTTGGAGCAGGAGTCTAACATGGAAAAGAATGTCAGCCTCTCCAGGCACATGGAATCATTAACTCTTCAAGAAGAAAGCTGTAAATCTCTATAAGAAGAAGCGGAGGAGACATTGGGGAGCATAAGAAGAAGAAGTGAACAATAGGGCATAGCTCAACTTGACTCATGGGAGGAAGCTCACAATGATGATGAAGAAGGAGTCAAGGTGAACTTTGAAGAAGTCATAGAGTTGTGCCAACCAACCAACATTACAAAAATGCAAGATGCCAAGGTTAAAGAAGTGTCACTAGAGTCTCCAAATGACATCACACAAATCATGCTCAAAGACTCAAGTGCACTTGAAAAGGAGGATGTCAAGCAAAAAGCATTCTTGAAAGGGGAGCGACTTAAACCACCCTCTTATCATTTTTCAATATTGAACTTGGTTGACAAAATGGAGACTGAAGAGATCAAGTCAATGGAGTAAGTTGAGGAGGAAGATCATGGTGGCTTCATCTTAGAGTATAACATGCCAAAGAGGTCAAAGCACATCCCTCCTTTAAGGGCCAAGAATACAAGATGCAACATCCATTGCTTGACACCTTGATGCTTACACCACCACACCTCAAGAAAAATAGGAAGATGGAAAGAAACTAGGGGTGCAATTTAAAAGCTCAAAGTGTGAAGTCATCGAGCCACAATGTGAACTAAGGCGCTTCTTGGGAGGCAACCCAAGTGCTTTTACTGTTTGTTTTTACTTTTTCCTTTTGTTTTGTTTTACTTTACGTTTGTGTTGTCTTTGATTATACAAGGGTTGAATAGGTTTGGAATGTGGCAAATAGTGAGAGAATAAAAAGAGAAAGGACAACATGGGAAATGCGTGTAAAATGGTTGCCTCCATCATATCAGGGAGTTCTCTCACCCATTCCTTCCTCATTTTATTTAACCTTAGGCATCAAGGACAATGCATTGATTTTGTTAGGGGGTGAAGTCTGAGTAACCCACTTGTTAAGTGATGTACGATATGGCCCTATGATAGATTGGGTGACGTCATTCTTAAGGGTAAATCGTCATTACTTGTTAGTAGTATCGCCTCTTTAGATATTAGTCTTTGAATAAACTTTAGGGTTTTCTTTATACTACGATTCTTTCCCAAGGAGCAGTTTCTTTTTCTTTTCTTTTTGTTGTCGAACTGGGTTGACACTTCCGGATGATAGATTGAGAGGCGACTTTTTTAAAGAAAAATGTCAAGTCTAGAGTCTTTTAGAGTCTTTTATGCACTTGTTTGATGAGGTACCACCAACAATTCTTTCTTGTTATTGTGCATGAGAGTTGAAAATTAAAGGGGGGCATCTAAATATGAAAGTGAGTACTCGTTTTGTCATGAATTATACATTCCTTGCTTGACTTTTTGATTTGTAACCAACTTGTAAAAAGTCATTATTTTAATGTGATGAAGGAAGTGTGTGAACTCTTTGAATTGTTATGCCTTGTGTGGTGAGACTTTTTGCTTAATTCTTGTGTATGCATGATTATCTAGAACTTTCTCCAAGTATGATTTAAGGAGAAATGATAGATGGGGTTGCACTTATAACATGATCTTAGTCTCTCTTTAATAAGTCACTTCAACCAAATGACCTCGTTGAACAATAATCTTTGATAGCCAATGTTTGGGTCTTAGACCCTTTATTGGAAACCACAAGACAAGCCTAAGGATTATTTTTAATTCTTCTCTTTGGCACCCATCCTCCCTAGTTTCTAGTGATAAAAGAATGAAAATAATGGGGGCTTGAAGACCATGAAAAAGGGAGCAATAAGAAAATGAATGTGAAATGAGGCAAAAACCTAAGGTTGGGGGTTTGTAAGAGTAGGGGGGAAAATGAGAGCTTCAATGTGAGGTATCACCAAAATTATGATGAGATGAATGAATCGATGGGTTAAAAGACCTCGAATCATCAAAAGAGAGAATAGTAAAAGTGCTATCTCTTGCATATATAAGGATAAATGTGAAAATCATATGTGTTATAAGGGTGGCTTGTGTTACACTAAAGATGAAGATGATGAACAAGGAGAAATAAGGTGGAATGATCTCAATAAGATAATGGGATGTTACAAGTGTTTGTAAAGGCATTAGGGAGGCTTTAGTCACTAAAGTTAAACATTTATCCTACCCTTACCCCTAGCCTTCATTATGACCAGCAAGTCCTAATTAATTTTGAATGTAGCAACACTACATTAGTGGCGATATACATGAAGGAAAAGCCTATGGTTCAATTTATATGCACTTGAATTTATTTATGAGAGTGAGCGCCTTTGTCTTATATTATAATCCCTATGCGTGACATGCTAAAAAATATTTGGAATTCTCTCTTGTTGTGAGTGGCATCACTTCCTTGGGATACATGCTTAAAATGATTTTCAAAAGAGAGGTATGATTAAGGCAAGCAGGTAGCGAACTTTAAATCAAACTTTGAATGTCAATTGTCAATGACTTTAGATGCTCTTTGAACTTGTTTTGATGAATAATGCCCTTTGTTTGAATGGAAGGAACGCATGCAAGATATGTTTAATGATTGTGGTCATCTATTGAAGCTTGTGCAATATGGTTTGAGTCTTTTCTTTTTCTTGAATTGGTGTATAATGTTTGGGTTGTCTTGAGGCTTGATGATTTTGTGTGCAACTACCGTAGTGCTTTTAAGTTTTATCAATGTCCTCTTGTAAAAGAACGTCTTGATTGGCCCTTGATGCAAAAACTCATATATAGCATGTGGTTCATTTGCTCAGTTTTAGAAATTGCATTATTTGAGGACAAGCAATGGTTTAAGTTTGGGGGTTTGATAAGTTGGAAATTCACTAACTCATTAGGCTCCTAAGCATGAGTTTGTGCCTAGTTTTTGAAATATTTTTGTGGATTTTATGCTCTTTCTCATTAATTATTTGTAGGTACTTCACGTGAGTAGAGAAAGCATGATATCGATAAAAACACATGGAGTTTAAGATGAAATTTGATGAGTTAGCATATGAAGGAGAGGGTCCAAAGATAATAGAGGATTTGAGCTCATAAAGAAGTGTAAGGACATGCTTTGAATTAGCTAAATGCGAATCTGGAAGGGCAAAATGCAGGCAAAACGCCTGAGCAATTTCTCCAGACCGGCTACTCACTGGCGTTTGGTGGAATTCCACTGGCGAGACGCTGGCCTAATGTCGGTTGAGCCGCCGGTTCTCCCTGCTAGCCACTGTTTTCCATTGGCTATGGTTCGATGCTCTGCAGATTTGCACCGGCTAAACACCGGTTCTTCGTAGGTAAGGCCATTTAATGAAGGGTAAAAAGGTATAAAAAGGTCTCCAAAGCATCTAAAAGTCTTAAGGATATTTGGAAAAAGTTCTACACAAGAAAGTACAGATATTTACATAGCTTTCATTATACACCATTCATTCATTCAATAATTCATTGATCTAGATTTCATCTTTTTCATAAATTTTTTGGTACAAGTCTTTCACCATAGAATTAGTGTTAGATATTACTTTTTTTTCTTTTTCTTTAACCCATTTTGGAGGAATTCCACCATTGTTGTAAGAGCTTGTGAAACAAATTTATGAAGCTAATGTGATGAATATGAGGGGAATCCTCTTGGTATCTTCTCTCTATCTTTAAATATGCTTGACTAATTTGCTAGCTAGAGGTATATTCCTCGTGGGTTTATTAATTTGATTAGGTTTTGATAAATTGCTCTTGGATTCTTATTGAAATTGTAGATCTATTATCTTCTCCCAAATTATAATTGCTAAAATTGATTGTTTGCAAACATGAATTATGCTTTACTTTTCTTGATTTTTCTTGAGAGAGAAAGGTGAGAATTGGGTAAGAAGATAATAGTGAGGAATTAGAATTTCTGTGTGTGGGATTAAGCTAGAGATAGTTAAAACCCACATTGTCACTCCATTAAAGGTCAAGGCTAGAAATAGCTAGTCCTTCCTCAAGCTTGTGTGATTGATAACTTGAATTGGCTTTGGGGTTCGAAAGAACCCAAGGAATAAACATTCTTATGGTTGACAAATAAGAGAATGTAAATTATCCTTTGCTATCTATGCTAATTTTGAGTCTAAGGCATTAAAGAAATTCTCGATTTAGTTGTGATCTCATCTATAGAATGCCCCTAGTTATATCACTTGTGATTGCTTCAATTGGAATTCCCCCCAATTAGTTTTAGTTTAGAATTAGATAGTTATTTCTCTTTAATTTCCCTCCAATTTTACTTTTTAAATGTTGAACAATTATGTGTTCTAGTTTGAATAAGTTTATAACTCTTGAATTATCGACTCAATTCTCTGTGGAATTCGATCCAGACATCCGTCAAGATATTTGTTTTGATACAACAACCGTTTATGTTCTTTTGTAACGTTATCAGGCATCACTATCTTTATGGTGAGCCATGTGAAATTTATATTGATCATAAGAGTTTAACGTACATATTCAAGAAAAAAGATCTGAATCTGAGTCAAGGACAGTGGTTAGAGTTACTTAAAGATTATGATCTTACCATTTCTATCACCTTAGGAAGGTAAATCTAGTGGCAGATGCCTTGAGTAGAAAGTCTATGGGTAGTCTAGCCCGGTTCACTATTAAAAAGCAATCTATGGTTATGGATATTCAGGCATTGTCCAATCGAGGAGTTCGAATTGATCATACAACCCGTACAGGTTACTTGCGAGTATGGTGGTACAATCATCCTTAACTGGACAAGTCAAAACTTGTCAATATGAAGATCCCTATCTTGCTAGACTACGAGATCGAGTGCGGAATGAGGGCGCTAAGTTATTCTCTATTGATAGTGAAGGCGTGCTTTGTCGACATGATAGGCTATGTATTCTCATTGTGAGTAATGTAAAACAACTAATTCTTGAAGAGGCTCATAGCTCGTGATACTCCATCCACTCGGGTGCTACTAAAATGTATCAAGACTTACGTGGATTGTACTGGTGGAAGGGTATGAAGGTTGATATCTTGAAGCATGTGACTAGTTTCTTAAACTGTCAACAAGTCAAGTATGAACATCAAGAACCCGGGGGAGAAATGCAACACTTGATTATCCTAGAGTGGAAGTGGTAGAGAATTACTATGAATTTTGTTGTAGGGTTGCCAAGTACTTTCAAGAAACACGACTCAGTTTAGGTGATTGTGGACAGACTCACAAAGTCAGCACATCTCATACCAGTTCAAGTTACTAATACTGCAAAGCAGTTGGCAAATATTTACCTTCGTGAGATAGTTCGTCTTTATGGTGTGCCTATTTCAATAATATTTGATCGAGCTGCACAATTCATAGATGAGTTTTGAAAGTCTTTTCAAAATTCATTGGGTTCGCAAATCGAGCTAAGTACAAATTTTCATCCGCAAACTGACGGACAGTCTGAATAAGTTATTCAGATCTTGGAGGACATGCTTAGAGCTTGTGCGATTGATTTTGGTGGCAATTGGGATGATCAGTTACCTTTGGCAGAGTTTGCTTATAATAATAGCTACCAATTGAGTATACAGATGGCATAATTTGAGGCTCTATATGGTCGCAAGTGTCATTCACCAGTTGGATGATTTTGAAGTTGGTGAAGCATAATTTTTAGGTCCAGATTTAGTTCAGCAAGCTTTGGAGAAAGTTGCATTGATACGGGAACGACTTAAGACAACACAAAATAGGAAAAAGTCTTATGTAGATAAGAAAGTTCATGATATGGAGTTCATGAAGGGTGAGAAAGTCTTTCTAAAAGTTTCCCCTATGAAAGGAGTTATGAGATTTGGTCAGAAAGGTAAGTAAAGTCCTAGATACATTGGTCCTTATGAGATTTTGGATTGGATTGGGTTGGTGGCGTATAATCTTGCTTTACCTCCGAGATCGTCCACTGTTCATCTTGTGTTTTACGTGTCCATGCTTAGAAGATATGTTCATGATGATAGTCATAAGATCCAGCCAGAAGATGTGGAACTTGATGAGAATTTGACTTATGAGAAAGGTCCAATATCTGTTATTGATAGACAAGTGCGACAATTAAGGTCCAAGAAGGCGGCTTCCATCAAAGTGTTGTGGTGCAATCATCCAAACGAAAAGGCTACTTGGGAGTCTGAGGCGGACATGTGAGATAGATATCTTCACCTATTCAATACTAAAGGTATGATTGTAGACCCGTCCGAGGACAAACGTTATTTTAAGAAGGGGAGAATGCGATAACCTAAATTTTCATTAAGGGTTATTTTGTAATTTAAGCCTAAAAATAAATAAAGAGACTAAGATTTTAAAAAAAAGGACGGTTAAAAATATCACGGAGTTAGAACGCTACCCAGAACAGATTGGACTAAAGCCAAAAGAGAGAAAAATCAGTTGAAGGAAAGAAAAGAAAGGGAGAAAAAGAGAGGAAAAGAGAAGAGAAAGATAGAGATTTTCTAGCCAAATCATCAAGGGAATGATCCTAATATTTTTCTTAAATTTATTATATGATTATAAGAAAGCTTTCAGGGTAGAAACATGGGGAAATTTTGAATAATTGAGAAAGTTTAGCCCTAGGGTTTTTCAACCCAAAACATCAATTTGAAAGACCAAACGTTATCAAAATCTGATTTTGATTAATGTTCTGGAATCTTCTTGTCGAGGAGAATCTGTTGGTGGTCATAGTTCGGGAATTCTGCCCCATTGACCAGAGTTGACTTTTTTTGTCAAACCTTTGACAGCGAATTTGACTTTTGTTAAAAAAATTAAGGAAATATTTACGAAGGATTTTTGACCATTTTAAACTCTTTTTTTTTTAATTTGAGATGATCCTAGGAAAAATTCTAAATTATTAAAAAGTGTTCTTGAGTATAAATTCAAGGTAAGTGAGACTTTAAGCTTTGAATGCTTGCTTTTCAAATCTATTTTTAAAATGTATTTTGTCTGCCTGGTCCATGTGTTGGGACGAGCGTGTGCATGGCAGAATCGGTGTCTTCGAGGCCAGCCGTGTATATCTTATATTTAAGCACACCAAAACTCTCTTTATTAAAATTATTTCTTGGTGTGATATGACTGTGAGCCATGAGGTTGGGGCATTGTGTATGTTCCAAGATATCACTGCATTATGTATGCTTCTTAACAGATTGTGTATGCTTTTTGACAATACTGAGCATTTTGTATGCTGTTGTGGAATCATGGTGTTGAGTAAATTTCTTAGATGTCATTCATGACATGTCCTCAATGTAAATTGTGTCGAAATATATAGTATTCTTGATAATCAATTGTGTGAACCTTGTTGAAGATTATATTATGATATAATTCCTGTGCTTGTGGTGAGTTTGTATGTATATTTTTTTTACACTTGTTCCAGGGGTATTTAAAGTGGCAGGTCAAGGATCTTACTGAGCTATATTTATATATAGCTCACTCCTTACTTGCATGTCTACGCAGATACCATTCTGGAATGTGAGACTAGTGGTTGACGAGTCCGTTCGCGTTGATTTTGTTGTTGAGGTGAGCCTTCACATTGATTCATGGAGATTTTCATTTCAGCTTTATTTATTCTATATCCTATATTTTCTTTTTTGGGATTTGTATGCCCGACGGTTAAACTAATGTAACTCTATTAGATGTCCCATGGTCTTATTGTGGGATTTAGGCTAGATACTTAGTATCTGAGTGATTGTTGAATTTCATAGATGGTTTTTGGATTCCGTGGAATCACTATTTCCTATCTACTGATTAGTAATGTGTTTAGACTTGCACGTATTTACTCTCAGTTCTTATATAAATGAGCAAGTGAAATGGATAAATTAGTTTTCCTGGTGGGTGATGTTAGCGGATGCTAGTCACGTCTAGAGGGTATTTTGGGATGTGACGGATTTAATCACTTACTTTTGGAGGTATCCACATCTTGTATGGGATGAACCTCACACGCACTTCTTAAATAGTCTAGAAATTATTTTATTCCATAGCGCATTTAATTCATCTTTGTTTCTTTGTATGTACTAGTGTTAGGTTTTTCATTTCTTCTTTTTCGATGAGAGTTATTTCCTCTGTACAATTCTCTCGAAGCTTTATTTTGAAATATTTAAGATGAATAAAATGAGCAATTAAAAAAGACAAAAAAAAAAAAAAGAATAGAGAATAAAGGATTATTTAATGCTATCAAAAGCCTTTCCGAGGTCAAATTTAAGAATCATGAAATTCCTATTGGTTTCAAACACACAGAAATATATAAGTCCCTACAAATATATAGAATGAGATATAATTACCAAACCATGATCAAGTTACCTAATTTTCACGCAGTAATAAAGTGCAAAAATTGGTCAAGTACTATGTGAATTTAAACAAACCACAACTTAGAGTAGTTCAGAAAACAAGTAAATATTCATACTTTCGGGAAATAATATGAATGACAAGCCTAGAGTTATGAATTACCTTAGCTATCCCGTTATGATTAATATATTTTATTTAGATGAATTGATAGGGGTGTTTATGGTTCGGTTTGAATCAATTTTTGATTAAAATTAAAATCAAATTAATTTAATTGATTTTAAAAATTTTAAAATCAAATCAATTAAAATAAAATAAAAACCATCAGTTAGTTCTTTTTGATTTGGTTCCATTTTTCAGTTTATAACTAGCTAATAATAAAGTGGTAATAGTAAAACAATAGAGAACATTAGGAATTAACAAATTTCTCTCTACTATCAAAAGATGAATGCATCTGAATCTTCTATTAGTAGTTTTCAACACTATTCCAAAGCTTTGATATGTTTAAATTGCATAACTACAAAGGTTCTTCCACTTTCACATGTCTAATATCTACACAAAAATAATAACTTTAAATAGAATGGTAACCCTTCAAAAATCTAAAGGACAAACAATCGAAGAGCAGATGGATGTCTTAGTAAAGAAAATTAAAAATCGGCAATACTCTACACCACATATAGACAAATAATCTTAGAGTGATGGGTTTGGACATATATTTTAAGAAATATAATTTAAAAGTATTGTGTTGCATGTGAAATAAGTATAGAACTAAATTAATAGAACTAAATTAATATTTAAAAGGTATAAAATATTTATAATTATTTATGAAAACTAATATCACATATTTAAAAAGTATAAAATTTATGTATAAATTTATCGGTTTGAATTGGATTATTTTTTAATTTTAAAGAATTAAAAATATTTAAAATCAAATCAAATAATTAAAATCAAATAAAAAATTAAAAAAACTCAAAATTCATAAAAAAAAAAAAACCCCAAAATTTTTTAATTTTTAAAATTAATTTAATTTAATTTGGTAATTTGTAATTTGATTTGCTTTTTTCACCGATAACAACATGTGAATTGATATGTCTAGGTTAATAAGTTACGTACAAATCTAATTTGTTGTCAGGAATCTTTTCAGTTCCAATTCATTTATATGTTCCCCATATTTCTATGAGAATAAATATATTATATATTGAGAAAAATGTCTTATATTAACTAATTTGATAAATGTGTTTCTTTAAGCACATTTTAAAGTGTTGGTTAAGATGAAAAAGTAGTTTTTAATATAAGTGGTCTAAATATTTTTTAAAGTGTTGAAATTTATTTTATAAATAAGATTTTATGTTTTTGAATAAAAGTGCCGAAGCTGAAAAATTATTGATGTGTTTGGTATATAAGTGCTGTTAAATACTTATTTTGGTCAAACGACTGAAATGCCCTTAAAGTTAGCTAACACTATAAAAAGTGAATTACTTTGATATTTTTATTTTTAAATAATTAAAATTTAAATTAATAAACAAATTAAAAACTAAAAAAAAAGCTAAAATTTTAAAAATTAATTTTTAATTTTTAAAATATATAATTTGAATATTCAGGGCAAATCTCCCTTTACTTTTATTAGGAATGAAAGACAAGAAGAGAAAGATTTGCTAGGTTTTATTTGTTTAGGGTATTTTTGAAATTACGAAAATAAGATAATGATAAAAAGATAAATATATCGGCCAAACATAAACGACTTAAAAGTTCAAAAAAGAAAAAAGCTGAGAAAACCAACTTTTTTTGTTTTTTAGCTTAAAAACACTTTTTGACGATATCCAAACACTCCAAAGAAGTTAAAAATACTTATAAATTGATTTGACCAACTTATGTTTCTAATCATACGGGCTCATAGTCTTATCCTATCGATAGGTATATTTTCACGCAATGTGTTATTTTATCTATGTTTATTTTTCTAAAGCGGGTGAGAGAAATGGTTACGAGTACGGAACTTCAAAAACATTATTACGTACGATGTTGGAAGGAGGATTAATTGATTCTAAAAGTATAAAAAATTGTACTTTTGTTTTATTTTTCAGCCAAAACGTTGTATCGTTACTATTTTGAATTATTATTATAGGAGTACCAATGATATTCCTTAATCGAAATTTTAGTTATAATTTTTTAAGTTCTTATTTTGTTTAAATTTGCTGATGTACTAATTTGGTAGTCATATTCCAATTAAGAAGTTGAATTCCTTTATTTAGAAAATAGGAAATAATTTTTAAAAACAATCTTGAAAAGGTGAGTAACATGTGTGATCCTTAACATTAGGAATTCGAAAATACTATATAACCACTAAAACAGTAGTAACCGCAAAGATGTTACTCCTTATCTTGTAACTGCCACAACAAGTTTTTAGATGAAAGGAAGAAAAAGTTGTTGGAGTAATAGCGCATACAGTAACAGTAGTACGACGACGAAAAGATGTCGAAGGTGGTGGTTTCCACCATAATCACCGCCTTCGTTTTTCTCGTTGTACTAATCACCCAATTATGGAATCACAATAACTCATCCTATTACACCCCTAATGGCTTGAGCAGGAGATTAGGGCTCAAGACCTGCTAATCTGATTTTCGATCCCCTTGTTGTTGATTGAGCAAAGCCCAAAGGAAAATATTCGAATAATTGAGCCGGAGATCGCGTAAGAAGGGAGGACGATAAATATTTTGATAATGACGGCAGGTTGAAAACTACTTGAGATTGATGGTTTTGTTCCTATTTTGACGTTTCACCGAAAGACGGTTTCATTGAGCACAAGGAGCTACAAGTTTGGAATACGCACAAGCCATTGACGTTTGCATTATAGGACTTGGAGAGAATTGGAGTTTCGAGACAAGGATGGAGATGGAGCTATTTCTTTCTCTGAGTATCTCCCTCAATTTACCAATGAAGACATAGAGAGAAATGAGACAAGCCATGGTGAAGCAGGATGGTGGTGGCACAATTCACAAAATGCTGATGCTGATCGAAGTGGAACTCTAAACTTATATGAATTTAGAGAGTAATTAATTAATTACTATTCTTTTTAATTTTGGTATATACGTTTGCGACAGTGTGTGAAACATATATTATCGTTTTCTTGTGTCCACAGTTTTATGCACCCTGAAGATAGCAGGAACGAAAATATACAAAGGTGGCTTTTGAGAGAAAAAATTAGGTAAGAACCCCGGCAGTTAGTTATCATATAAAACGTTTTATTAATTATACGCCTTCAGTGTATAAATTGTATTTAAAATATATTTTCCATATACTTATTAGTTCTTCTTTATATATATATATATATATATATATATATATATATATATATATATATATATATATATATATATAATATTTTTGTAATAGGCAAATGGATGTGAACAAGGATCATAAGCTAAATCGATTGGAATTCAGCATGGTGCTTACAATATATATAAAACGTACCTTGAATATGAATCTCGAGGAGCCAATATTCCAACACCATTTGAAGTATCTTCGCCAAGCTTGACCTCGATGGTGACGAGTAATTATTCTACTTAATTCATATGATCATGACTTGTTAATTTCTATTAGATATATTATTATGAATTATACATGCTAATTAATCTTTATGTTGGAATACACAAATTATGCTAGATTTCTGAGAGGAAGAATTGAAACCAATTCTGCAGTACTTGTGCCCTGGAGAGCTCTCCTACGCTAAAGTCTACACCACTTATTTGATTCGAGAGGCAAGTTCAGAACAACATAATATTCAGCATATTCAGCATTTTATATATTGGATTAAGTTACGAGTTCAAACTGCGAAAACAACATACTAATTAATGCTTGCATCATACTCCTATTTGATTCAATTAATATATATTTAACACAGTTTGTTTTGTGTGTAGGCTGATGACAAATAAAGATGGTAAATTGACGTTGAATGAGATACTGAATCATGAAAGTATTTTCTATAGTACTGTTTATGACAATGGTAGGAATGAAGATATTTTCCACGAAGAACTCTAATTTGTGGTACGTCATTCAAAGTGCCATGGAACCACTCAACGTTACATATATAGCTAGGTTCATTATATTCAGCATTCAGATATAATAAAAACAACCACCAAAACAGATCTATTTGTTCTCTTTATAGGCTTTTAATTAATTTCTGTTTCTTGATATATATGATAATCATCCTCAAGAACTCCTAACATATATTTGATCAGACTGACACTCCATTCACTGTTACATAAAATGATATTTGTTCCATCTTTTCTTAGGGAGATTTTGATAGGAAGGAAAATAGGGGGAAAAAAAATTCCTTGAAATTCTTTTACTTTTATTATTGTCAACAGGAGATCGATTATATATGTTAATTCAAAGAGGCCGTTAATTTTTTCAACTCGAGCCATGAGGTCAAGTCAGAGCGCTGATCGATCATAGTTCAAGAATTGTGCAGCTATTAATTAATTAATTAATAGTGTTGGAGTTAGTTAGTGAATGCTAGCTGAAGAAAGGAGACTAATCTAGTTACAAGCTACTTTAATTACCCATGCATTAATTAGCAGCAGCAGTAGCTAATCGTGCACGGAGTCTCATTTGTTTGTATGTATATATAATACAGTCTTTACGTGTACCTTGATGAATAAGAATACAGCAAGCTTCGAAACAAGAGATATTTTCTAATTTAGCTGAATTGAAAAAAAATGAATTGAGATCTAGTTGACTAACTTGCTAATTATCTTTGGTACAGCAAATTTAGCTAACAGCCTAACCGACTAACTAATCCCAAAGCCACTTCACTGACCGCTGGAACTTAGAAGTAACAAATCTGGAAGGGAAACGGTTCATATTTCCTCTTATATTTTCAATAAATAAATTATATTTATCCTTCGTTGTATTTTTAACATATTTATCCTTTTTTATCCTACTTAAAGTTATATTTTGCCAGTATACTCTAAAAAAGTTATGTTTTACCTCTATGAGGTTAAATCTTCACTATGTTTTCAATATATTTTTCCTTTCATTCACTTTAGGATCATATTTGCCCCTGTACCTAAAAATAAGTCATATCACCCTTACTATATTAAATATTTCAACTTTTAATTTCTTTCAATAAAATCTACTAATCTGTTTAAATCCTACCCACTGTGCTCCACTAAAAATTAAAGGTCAAAAAACTTCATCGCTCATCTAATGGTGGATACACATATTTTACCACTCAAACCTCACCAAATTAAAAAATTAACTCTATTATTGCGATAGGGTAATAATTGCTGCAACAATTTTAATTTTTTAATGAGATCAAATTAAGATCTAACTATTACAACTAGTTGTTAGAAAATCGCTGCAATAAATAAGAATGTTGGAACAATAATTCTCCTTGAATTTTAATTTGGATAAAATTTGAGTGGTGAAATTGTCCATAGATGAACAAAATGGGTTTTGAGTTTTAATTTTTTACTTGGTCCTGGGGTCCGGAGGGGGAGGCTAAAAGAATTTAAATGGGTTAGTAGATTTCATTAAAAAATATCTCGTAGGTACCACATAGGAAAATTAAGGTCGGGATGAGATTTAATACAAGAGGGTAATTATGATTTTGTTAGTGCAATGACAAATATGACCCTAAAGTTGAATGAAAGGAGTATATACGTTGAAAAGTATAATGAAGGAAAAATATAACTTATTTTAGAAAGTACGAGGAATAAATATGACCCTTTTCCCTAGATAATAAAATTGAATAAAAAAGACAAATATATTGAAAAAGTATAACGATAGATAAATATAATTTATTTGTGAAAGTACAAAACAAATGTCCCTTTTCCCCGTCTAGAATAGCTAATTGATTGTCAGGTTCATTTAACAAAATCTTCCCTAATTTCTTTCTTCTCTCCTAATTAAGTCCTATAATTGCAACTCCTCTTCTCGTAGCTGGTGACTTATTTCTCGAGGTTGCTTGGTAAAAGAGATAGGATGAATAATAATTTTGAAATAAAATATGCATATGATTATTTTATATTTTTTAGAAAATTTTTTATACCATTTATTTTTTATTTTTCATGTGTGGTACACAGTCTTTATCAAGTTATCCCGATTTCGTAGTTACATATTTTATTTTCTTTTGGTGATAGATACATTGATCGAGATTCAAGATGAGATGCTATGGTATATGTTATTTGTGGATGATAATGTTCTGGTTGGCAAGAGGTTTGGAGAAAATCTTGAAATCTAAAGGGTTTAGGTTGAGCAAGACCAAAACAAAATATTTGAAAGCAAATTTAGTAATGTGATACATGAGGATGGTGTGAAAGTGATGTTGGGGACATACAAGTCATCCAAAAGAGAGAAAGTTTGAAGGACCTTGGGTCTATTATCCACCAGTGGCCGGAGAGGTCGGCCATTACTCGCCGTATTGGGAAGGATGGATAAAATGAGGCTCGCTCCGAGTTTTACGTGATAAGAAGTCCCAACAAAACTTAAAGGTAAGTTCTACGTAGTAGTGGTTAGGACCAACTATGTTGTATGAGCTTAATGTTACTACCAAGAACTCCCATGTGTAGAAGATGAAGGTTACGAAGATAAGGATGTTACGACGGATATGTGGGCATACTAGAGGGATATGATTAGGAATGAAGATATTCGGGAGCTAAGGCGAGAGTGGATGAAATGGAGGAAAAGATGCGTGAGGTAAGGTTGAGGTGGTTCTAGAATATGAAAAGAGATGCCTCGAGTGTCCCAGTGCGGCGGTGTGATAGGTTGGGTATAAATGATTTAAGGAGAGGTAGAGGTGGGACCAAAGAAGCAAGAGAGAGGTGATTAGATGATATCGTACGCTGCAATATAATTTACCAAGGACTTTACCTTAGATAGAACGGTGTGGAGTATACGGATTAGGTAGCAGTGGATAGTAAGCAAACAATGTGTTCACTGCTTTTCCATTCTTAGTACAACATGATAGTAGGTACATTTTCGTTCGTTACTAGTCAGTTGTTACTTGTATCTCGATTAGTGATGGTGTTGGATAGTTTTGCACCGTTACTAGTTGTTGTTTTGTTTGTTAGCCCATACTTGTTAAAGCGTATGGGCTTTAGGGTTTTGTGTAGTCTTATGCCTATAGATATAGACACCCCCTTCCCCTTAGCCCTAGTGTATTGTCTTCCATTCTTTCCGTAACTCGTAGCTAGCCTTTGACTCTTCCTTCTTGTTCTTCAATAAACTCATTATATATCAACATGGTATTAGAGCTAGATAAATCGATTCCTCCCCTATTTGTAGCAACCACCCGGTGCGCTGACGAACTATTGTTCACCTCGGGCTCACGCTTCCGCTAGATTCGTTTAGATCCTACCGTTTGTAGGGTTGGTTTGCTTCTTCCGGGTTCTTGTTTTGTCGTTTGTCACCAAGGCAAGCTAACTCCATTGACCCTATTGTTGCCGCTAATTTCGTTGTTGGTTTGGTTTGATTTGGACTAGGGCATTTTTTTATTGTTGTTTTGGGTTGCTTATCTTGTTATATTCACTTTGGATTTTTTCAATATGGTCAGAAAGGATGATTCTCTCCAGTCCATTAACAACTCAAGTTAGATGAAAAAATTATGCGTAGTTGGCTATGTCATGAAGAATTTTTTCGTGGCAAGAATTTATGGGCTATGTCACCGGGTTAAACCCAAACCCAAGGGATGAGAAGGCCGAGGATTTTGTATTGTCGGTAGATTTATGGGAAACTGCTAACTCCAAGGTTATCACTTGGATTAACAACTCCGTAACCTACCAATTGGTAGGCAATTGGCTAAATATGACACAACAAAAGAAACTGAGATCATTTGGAGAGATCGCACTCGGGCCTAATTTTGTGAAGCAAGCATCAGTTAGAGTACGATATTCGTGTTCTTCAACAAAATGCTATGAGCATTCAAGATTTCTATATCGCTATGTTCGATTTGTGGGATCAATTGGCCCCATCGAATCAAGCAGATTTGAAAGGTTTTGCGCCTTATATCGTTGGGGGAGGGAAGAACAACATTTGGTTCAATTTTTGATGGCATTGCGTTCTGATTTTGAAGGACTCCGTGGAACAATCTTTCATCGATCTCCTCCCTGGGCGCTTGATTCAAGCTTGTCCATGAACTGACATGAAGAGACTCGTGACAAGTCTCACTGGGATAAAGGGTCGAAAACACCTACTACTCCCGCTCGTGTTTCGCTTCACCGATCGCCTAGACCACACCGTTCTCGTACTTTCAATCACCGTGACGATCTCCTAAAGTTGCATTTGATGAGTGTGCATTTTGGTGCGTAAAATCATTGAAGGCTCAAGTGACCGTTGTTGCTCAACAAGGCTAAGTCTCGGTCAGCAATGTAAGGAATGGACAACCACACTCCTTTGGTACTCCTCCACGCCCTCCATACCACCGCGCTCTACCATCGCAGATGCTCAGCCTGTTAGCACCGTGCCTCCTTCGTTGGATCCCCAGTGTTCGAACAAGCCTGCATGTGCTTTTGGCCTTTAATCCTACTCGCCATGTCAGCATCCACCAGTCCAAATTTCCTAGTACACGTGTATTCCTCATCCTTGCGGATTATGGATTCGTAAGCACTCCATCATATGTCACATTGTTTGTCATCGCTTGGGTTCCTTGTCTACTTCACCACTGCTATGTCCGCTGCCAAGATCTATAAAATGAGGTGCTGGGTTCGCATTACTTCTCACATTGTTCTGCCTAATGTTTATTATATTCATAAACTTGCTTTGAATCTTGCTTCGGTCGGCCATTGTGTAGGACTCGCCATTGGGTATTCTTTTCTAATTTCGCTTGTGGTTAGCAAGACCAACACACTCGTGGTCAGCTGGGATTGACCGCAGGCTGGGGGAACTCTATGTCCTCGGGACAGTCTCAAAGTGTCTCCGTTGCCGCCTAAGCATTGATTTGTCTTCTTTCGTTTGAGTCATTTTTCTTCGCAGCTTTATCTTTGGCATTCCCGCTTGGGACATGTACGTTGTCACGTTTATGTGTTTTAGCCTCTACCGGTGCTTTGGTCATTTTAAACACCTTCGATATTTCATATCAGTGGTCAAACTCGGCAAAATTTTTCACTACCTTTAATAAAAGGTGTCTTATTCAATTGTTCTTTTGACATTATTCATTCCTGATGTATGGGGACCATCACCGCATCCACTAAGGGTGGTTCAACTATTATGTTTCATTCATAGATGACTATACTCTCAGATACCTGGGTTTATCTTATGAAGCTTGTGTCTTACTCTTCGACATTTACAACAACTTTAGAGCCCTTGCTAAAACACAACATTCGGTTGTGATAAAGTGTTTCAGTGACTTAGGGGGTGAATATACCCTAGTGATTTCACTCGCCATTTGCCTCGATGGTACCATACACTGGGCCATCTTGGTACGTATACTGGAAGTAACCAAGCTGTCAAGGAAACACCGTCATTATTGAGACTACACGCTCCTTACTATTATCCGCAGAGGTTCCTAGTAATTTTTGGGGAGAAGCAGTCCTAGACATCGGCTATATATGTGATCCATCGTATTCCTACTGTATCGACTTGTGGATGTCTCTCGCTTCGGTAAATTATACGGTCACATGCCGATTACTCTGCATTACTTAGTTTTTGGATGTAATTTATTTTGTTCTTCATCCTCATGTTGAACTAAACAAGTTGGAGCCAAAATCGATTTATATGTGTGTTTTTGGGATGTGTTGACGTAGCGTTATCGCTATGATCCCGTCGCCGTGAATTATATGTTTCCACTAAGATGTCGTCTTTGGAGCATATTCCTTTCTATTCAATTCCACCAATCCCATGATGTTGCTGCTAAGTTAGACACCGCGCATTGATCCATTTGGCATTGACATGAGGCTCCGCCGATTCAACAAGCCACCCGATGTTCCACCTGACAAGAAAGCCAGCCCCGCCCCGTGTCCGAGCGTCCGATCCCTGAGACCGGAGATCCACCACCTCCGAGGAGGTCTACTCGCGAGTAAGTCCACCAAACTACTGATTTTCCTTATTCCGCTCTACTCACCCCCATTTGCTTCCTTTATTACAAACATACATCAATTGTCCGAACCTGAGTCCTATAGAGAGGTCAGTGGTTCCGATCCTCTTCGCGTAATGCTATGGCCGAGGAACTCACCGCTCTTTATCGTACACACATGGGTTTGCCACCCTCCCACCGTAAACATACGATTGGTCATGCCGATGGGTGTATAAGATAAAACAAAGGCCCGATGGGTCTCGTTGAGCGATGCAAGGCTAGACTTGTGGCAAAGGGATACTCACAAAAATATGGTAATGGACTATGAGGACTTTTGCCCTATGAAAAGATGACGATCAGTCGCATCTATGAGATTGTCGTTGCATCCGCTCGATTGGAAGATATTTCAAATGGATGTCAAGAATGCATTTTTGAATGGTGATCTCCATGAGGAAGTGTATATGACTCCTCCACCGGCATTGATCACCACCAAGGGAAGTTTGTCACATTTAAAGCCCTATATGGTTCTCGAAGAAAGCCCCTGCTTGGCCTGGAGAAATTCTCCACCGTGATTACTTCCCTTGGCTTTGTCCCGAGTAACCATGATTCGGCGTTGTTTGTTAGAAGTTCGAGTGCAGGTGGAGAACTTTTTGTCCTTATATGTAGATGATATGGTTATAACTGGGATGATCATGATGATATTTGAGTCATTGAAGCATGATTTGGCTCATCTGGGCTTACAAGGAAGGACTTGGGCCTCAAGCATGCTATTTTTTGGGTATTGAGGGCTCGCCTAAGAAAGAATATTTTCTCGATCTAAGTAAGATATCTCGACTTGTTTAAACGGGGTGCGCCTTTTCGACAACAGATCGCAGATACTCCACTTGAAACCAATGTATGTACTCTCCTAGCCGATGGTGTTTTGTTAACGCATTTCGAGTCTTTATCGACTGTAGGTAGCTTGGTGTATCTTATCACATTTCCGCCTTGATATAGCTCATGCAGTCATGTTGTTAGCGCTTGTTATCAAGCCCTACTTGGGCCACTGGGAGCCGTACTTCATATTTTGAGATATCTTCGTAAATACGCGCTCGTAACCTCTGTTTCCCGACGTCATCTCGAGTCAGCGAGCCTATAGTGATGTTGATTGGGATGGAGATCGCAATGATCGCAAATCCACCACTGGTTTTTGTGTGTTCCTTTGAGATTCTTTAATATCATGGAAGAGCAAGAAACAAGACGTTGTCTCTATATCTTCCACGGAGTATCAGCATCTTGCTATGGCAAAGCGTTGACTACATGCTTGTATTGTTTGGTTACGTTGGCTTCTTGCGTATACGGGGTTCATATCGCCTACTCCCCTACATTGTCATAACAAGAGTGCGATGCAAATTGCAAAGAACTCGTTTTCCATGAGCAGCACGTAAGCACATTGAGATTGATTGTCACTTCACTCGTCATCATCTCCAGCCTCTGACCATATCGTCTCTCTTTTGTTCCATCGGCCTTGCAAATTACCGACCTTTTACGAAGGCTCGCCGGGCCTCGGTTTCATTTCTTGTGTGACAAACTCTAAATGCTTATTGCTGTCGCATTGTGAGTTTGAGGGGAATGTTATCCCCATACTTGTTAAAGGTGATGGACTTTAGGGTTTTTGGTAGTCTTATGCCTATATATATAGGCACCCCTTCCCCATTCTAGTGTATTGTCTTCCATTCTCTTCTCTAACCTCGTAGTTAGCCTTTGACTCTTCCCTTCTTGTTCTTCAACAAACTCTTGTTATATATCAACATTGTTATTATATATTGTCTATACCGTTGTTACTTTTTCTTGGAATTGTTTTTCTAAAAACTTGGGGTCTACTAGAAACAACCTCTACCTCTGCTGGTAGATAAGCTCAAGGTGATATTTACCCTCTCCTGCACTACACTATGTGGAATTACACCGAGCACTGTTATTGCTGTTTTTTACAGACACACCCTCCCTCCCCTCTTACGTTTATTCGAACTGAAATTAGTATCATTCCATAACATTTAAACTAGTTTTATCATATTATTTATTTTTCATGCACCATCCATGTTATGAAATGATTTTCTTCTCTTTTTTTTTTTCCACCTATCTCTTTTCCTTACAGATTTCACATTCTTTTCCTCGCTCAACCAAAACGAAAAACAAACCACTCTTGCATCGCCACTTTTGTTTCATGACTATTTCTTTTCATAAAGTTTTTAATTTCTTTGTTGGTTTATAATGTAGTTGCTGGCAAGTATCCAAGTGAAGGAGGCTGCAGAATTTTCTGGCAAGGTAGAAGAAGAAAAATGAATTTTTGTGGGTAGAAATATAGAAGTGCTGGAAATAGAAGAATAAATTGTTGTGTAATTTGCAAAATATGTTTGGAGTATTTAGATATTTAGGTAGTAATGTGAAGAGTGAATGAGTGAAGTTGGTGAGAAATTAAGGTGGTGTTATGGTGATTTACTTTTGGAAAATTACATAATTAAATAAATATTACGTACCTATTTACAATAAGTAGTAAATCTATTAAAAATTTGGCAAAAATAGTAAAATAATTATATAAAGTAGCCAATTACCTTTTTTTTTGAAATATTTACTTTGTATCTATTTTTCTTGACCTTTTTCAAATTATTGTGTTCTCTTTATAATTACCTTATTTTTTATCTCGATTGTAACGGTCAAAAATCTCTCACAAATCCCCCAAAATCTCTAATTCCTATTTTCTCTCCTACAATCGCACCCGCCCCCAAACCCTCTCTCTCTCTCTCTCAACCATGGCGATTTGATGCAGAGAATTGTAGACTGAGAAAGCAAAAAGGATTTAAACTTTTGGTGAAGAAGACACATCTTCTCTCCCTTTCAACGCACGACCCGAAGAGATGCTCTTTTTGCCGTTCTTGCTAATGTCAAGCCAGAAATAACTTTTGTACATGGTTACTCTACATCCCGTTAAGGAAGAAGAAGTTAGTTCCGACATCCTAGGTCAAGCCGAGGAAATCGGAGCGAAGCCCGCCAAGGAGAAGTCGTACCGAGGGTTAGGGAGACGACCATGGGGAAATTCGCGCAGAGATAAAGGATTCTACTAGGAATGGTGCTGGGGAGCATGTCTTGGTACATCCGATAGCCGAGGCTGCCTCTCCTTTAGAGTTAGAGTTAATACAATATGTATCAGTTATTATCAGACTTACATATTCATACAAACTATCTTTATCTTTTATTTTGATTCAAGATGTTTTTGATACAGATCGTATCAATTAGATATATAATGTACTAAAATGATCCTTCGATAATAGAATGATAAAGACAATCTTCACTATGTATCATAGTTATCACATTTTGTGCATCATATAGGTTGGTTTTTTTCCATCCATACAAATACTCTCTCCGCAACATGCAATAGTGAAAAACATTAAGTATGAAACGAATCATTATAATAGAGATTCTTGTTTCTTAGGTCCATCTAGTTGGTAAGAGCCAACGAGTACTCTTTAGTGTAATATTAATTTAGGCCTTCATCGTCATGATGTATTAACTCGTAATGTGAAAGCATAAGTCCATTCTTTTTGCAAACAAAGACATATATGTAGAAGGACCTTTCTAGAATATCTAGGTTGTAGATTCATATAGACATCTCACTCTGAGTTTGAGATTGAGGTGTAGTAGCGCAATTAAGTTATATTCGATATTCAACATTTGGCAGTGAAAGTAACAGTTGTCCATAGTTTACATAATCAAGGTCCAAGTCATGTTATTGAGATGTGGTTAGTCTTATACGCACTATAATTTATACATTCTGAGCTCCGGCCATATTAGTGGGATATGTTCATCTCTACATAGACTTGGAGAAGTCAATACTAAGTCCATTATGAAAATACTCCAAAATCGAGCATACACCGATTTTTACCTTTAGTTTTGTTTTGATATGTTATTTAAGAAGTATGAACACTTTGTATCTTTAGTGCAGTTTTTTTATGTATACTCTCACATCTTTGTTATTTAGGTAACCATTTAAAAGGGAATGATTATAATTTTGGAGTGAAATAAACAAAGGTGGCCGCTGTTACCTTGTCTACGTGAGTTATTTGTGTGAATTTGAGAGTAATCGACTGTGTGATCGCTACATTATCAAGAAGTCAAAAGAACTCCTGTGTATGTCAATATCTACGTGTATATTGTCCAAGGAAGTAGCATGTAATTGACAATAGTTGAATAATAGATAAAACACAAAAGTTACGTTGTCTTCTAGGTACTAAGCGTAATTAGCTACAAAACCATCATTTTTAGCTCGATAATATGGATATCCATAATTATCCATATTATTCGTCGAATAATTTATTTTTATCCGTATTAAATATGGGTGAATTAGGAATTTTATCCATTTTTTAAACTCATTTTCTATCATTCCATATCCGATTCGACCCGCTTGTTTGCACTCCTAGGTATAAGTGATAAATTACTTTGCACTTTTCATCTAGTCACCCTTGGTTTGATAAGTAAACAATCAATTGTACTAGAATTATAATGTGGAATTATAATATGATAATAATTAAATAATAATTGAGTTCTTAATGGATATATATTTTTAGATAAATATTTAATTTATTAGAATTAAAATAAGATGTACGATATATACGATAAAAATATATACCTTTGATAAGAGAATATTGCTCGGATGTGGATAAACACTTTCCACCTCTAACTTTAAGTTAGCTCACCAAAAAACCAAAACCATGAATTCCTAGGAAGGAATAAAAAAACATATACTTTTGAAACACTAGATCTACTTGGTTTTCAATGTTAATATTGGCATTCTTAAAGAGCTTAGAAAGAGAAGCTCCGGAGAAGGATAGTTTTTGTATTTTGGAAATTGTTTAATTTTGTAAATTGTGTTGCCCACATGATATATATATCATTGGGTTGGTTGTATCTAAAAAAAGAGGAGAAGAGGTTGTATCATAGAATGTGATAACTCGTATACAAGATAACCATTGTCTACATCATTCTTTATCGTTGTATTATCATTTGATACATTTTAATATTGTATCATTTATATGAAACAAAGCATGCCAATAAGAGCATCGATGAGATTTGATTTCGCATAAAAAGTGCTATGCTTACCATGTTGAACATGAGCATCCTAAAATATGATATTTGGAACATGGAAAAAAATGAAAATAGAGAATCTCTTCACATTTAACATCAACATGCCAATACATGTAATTAAAGGTGATTCTCTTTACTAGCTCCATGCCTCTTTAATGTATCAACAAGAGTTGTTAGAATATAATTGTGTAGCTCAACAAGGTAAAAGGAGATGAAGGATTCCATCTCAACACCTTAGATATGGAACAAAGAATAAGGATCAAGATAACTCCACACGAAAGCATGTCTATTGTCTATAATGTCTAGACTAGCCATTAGATGAAAACGCTGAATATGTCTTTGTAAAGTTTCCAAACACCTTAAAAGATAAGCGGATATATGGGTCTCTTTTAAATGCCTTTGTGTGGGCTAGAAAGAAGGTATAGCTGAATTTTTACTTGATAAAATCAGAAACAGAGGCTACACTAATCATGCTCTTTCATTCAATTTGATGATGACACTATATGAACCTTAAAGCCTACTACAAGGTTGAGTTAGTGGTTCTGTAAATGAAGAAAAATATTCCATTAGATATATATTCCTATAATATCTTTGTAATCATCATGTGGATCTCAAAGATCTATATAGAAAAGGAAAAAGATTTTGAACAAATGAATATGGGATACCGATATCAATTCAAATTGGACTACATTTAGCAAGATGACTACTATGTACATTAAGTTGGGGCATGGAAAAAGTCAAGACTCTTGAAAACTGTTAAGAGAAGAATCACATATTGCAATCGACCCATATCATTATCTTACGCCCCTATGGCAAAATTTCGAAAAAAGGAAGAGGTTCTTCAGTCCGGAAAACTCACCAATCATAGTTCATAAATATTTTAACCTAGATTATCATTTTGTAATATCTTCTTTGGTGATACTGGATGATATTGAAGGTGCAGAAAAGATATAAGATGAGTGGTCAGTCATATAGTACACTATGACCATAAACAACCGCCTCCTCTTCATAAGGTAGCTAGTTCCAAAGGCTTGGTACATATTATTTTGAGTATAGAGGGGATTAGTATATGTTGCTATTATCTCCTAAATACTTTAGAGTTCTAGTAGATCGAACAGACAACATTTTCTTCTTATAGAATGATTGGGATCTTTTAATGGATGCTTGTTCGTGTATTTCATTTCTTATAGAGTTTGAACTAAATATCACACAAAATCTTGTAATGCGGCTAAATATTTGACGCATAGCCAGAACACTTCCAACTATCGAAACAAAATATGATATAAAGAAGATACACATGCTAAGATACTATAGTGATAAGTCAAAGTCCGAATCTTATCAAGACGGTGAATCATCAACCGATACAATCTTTTCTCTAATTATCTAATTGTCTTCCGAGAAAAATACAAAGAAATTTAAGGTAAGTTGATATGGAATCAAACAAATCTTTGTGATAATTAAAAAGAGGTAGAATAAAGGTGAGGGCCCTCTTATTCTAAGTTTCTCAAGATAAGGTTGAAGGTCAACAATAATCATCTTTATTAGAATCGGATTTGAATCCATCAAGATCTTAGATAATTTAAAAGAAAAAGAAAAGCTATTATAGTTGATGGGGTTACTAAAACAAATATCACAAATCCAAATGAAGAAGATTAATTTACCTTTTGTCCACAAATTCAATCTCCGTACACAATTTTGACTCAACATTTAAGGAAGAATAAAATCAAAATTTTCCAATGAAACAACTCCAATACTAAAATGCGCCTCAGAGGCTACCGTGGTGATAGACATACTTACTACATATAGTGCCATTCATGAGATTTCTGGATAACCTGCACTATCCTTTCAAAAGTAAAGGATATTCAGGATCTCGCATTTGTTTTATAGTCAAGATTAACTTTCTTAAATATAAAGTCTACTTGTGTTTTTACATGAACTTAACTCCAACTGACTCTATTATTGAAAACTACTCAAATGCATCCCCTATTTTATTGCTACTACCACAAACATGTTCCCCTGGTAATGAAATAACAAAGAGGTTGTGGTTGGAGGTATCAAGTACTCTTTGAATAATAACTGCAAATTATCTTCAATAACCTTTACTTTTTCATCAATAGTATTAGAAATTTAAGCTTTGAAGAGCAAAACTTAACACCTTCAATTTATATTAAGGGTCAAGGAAAACAACTATTAATAAAATGACACCATATGACTCGCAATACTTTTAAACCTCTCAACGTAGAAGTGCCCATCTCACTCATCACCGAATTTTCATTATTTTTGTTCTCTGACAACATTTCAATTCTCTATACATTAGGAAGATACAAATTTGTCGTGGAGTACTTGCATCTAGGAAACAAAGGTTGTAATATCATAAATGGCTTAAAATGTAGTTGTGAGTCTCAACCTTTTTTCTATTTATCTTCAAAAAGGTTATGTTTAAAATCAGGGCCAACCAAGTCAAGTAATGAATATACGCTGCCGATAAAGAAGTGCACCCATAAGTATTGATAGTGGAATTCCCATCGAATAAACAGCATCTTGGCCTTAACTTTAGAACATAGTAGACCAATATTATTCAATATAACTTACCCTTCTAGTAGTAATGGGTGGTTAGAGCTATAGTACCCTTGTTAGAGTCCCCATAATAAAATTTAGTTGATATTGGTGTTGTGGAATAAAAATTTGACATAATTTTACCTCGAGCTATTAAGTAATGAGGCACCGCCGCAGCCGGTGGGTTTTCTCGTTGGTAGCAAGATCGCCATACCGGTTTGAGTTTCACCGTAGTGGGAATCGGCTACTATTTCTAGGTCTCACCATGATGATGCCTTAACTTGTTATAGAGGGTCCGGCCGCAATGAAGTGGTAAATCGGCCAAGTACAGTGATGCGAATATGGTCATATGTTTGCCAGTTATTGAAGCCTAAGTCACCAAGCAACTCCAAACTCAAACAATACTTAATTCTGTGAGGTGATTTTTCCAAGGCTAGGCATATTTCTCCTTAAGGTAAGTTTACTTCGTCGATTCTTTCACCCACAATCCCTCCAACATCCTAGAACTGCTGGGGGTGGCTTTAAGAAAGTAATCGCCGGCTGTAAATCCCAAACATATGAAAGTTATGGGAATTGAATGGGTGATGATAGTTAATGCTTTCCATGCTTACAGGTTGTTAATTAGCACTTTCTAGGATGAAATTTGATGTTCTAATGCATAATCAAGGTGATTTGGGGCCTAGAGTCCAATAAAAATGAAACTTCTTAGAATAAAACCGCTATAAAGAGGGTTAAAGGAATAGAAACTTCATGATTTAGGTGATGTAATCTGGGGAACTATATTATGGTGAATTAACCCTCGGTAATAAGCCAAAACCTTGATAACGGTAGAATTAAGTGGGTCGAATTTTCAAAAACTATTATTTGAAGAGTAGATGATTAAATACTTTGTATTGCTTATTTTTAGACTTTGATCACCCAAGACTTTGAGAAAATAAAGGCTCACATTAAATTAGCTTACCATTCAAGTCCTCAGTTAAGGTAGTTTATGATTTATTTAGAGTTAGAATTTACTACGCTTGTATGTGTTTGTTGATAAACATACATGATCGATCTTCAGACATAGACTGTGATTGAGAACTATTAACTTGACAATGCTTGTATGAATAAGTTGTCAAATTATTGAATTCTATTTGAGTTCAAATTGTGATTTTGTGTGCATTTAAGTGATAATCAAGGTGTACTTATCATTATTACTTGTGTGATGACTAAACATAGGAACATTCAGATGTGTTAAGATAATTGAGGAACACACGATTATTCTAAAATGAGTAGTCCGTGTCATATGTGAGCTAAGGAATGAGCGATTGCGGTGGATTGATGAGTGGTCATGTCCATGTGAGCTTATAGACGCAGCAATTATATGATTGATGAGTGGCTCATGTTCCATGTGAGCTACATACGAGCATGTATGCCAAGGAGCCACGCAGTTTCTGAGTCCTGATGTGAGTTTACAAATGAGCCGCTGTGTGAGGAAGTACCACGACGGTATGGTATATGAACACCTAGAAGCCTCAGCTTCATATCTCGGTTGGACAAGATTAAAACCATTAGCATGTTATGTGTGTTCAAATATTGGTACAGAGTGTGACCGATGAGATACAGAGGTTATATATGTCAGGACTCGCATGGGATATGAGTCCATGATTTTGATATGATCGCATATCCATTGTAGATTGTTATAATGACTCTTATGTTTGCCTGGGTGATTCACATATTGGTATTGATCAATTAATGTCCGATATGATTTAATTATCCGATTGTTATTGATTAACTATTTTCCCGATTTTTGATTACTTGTGGCTAAACCCATCTATTGTTTTCAATTGGATTTGTGATGTATACTTGTTACTAATTTGAAGGACTTATGATGCCCACGTTACATATTATTTGTACTGAGGCTATTCTAGTATTTTTTCGAGTGCAAACCTAGGTTCGAGACTTCTTCGTGACCATACATTTAATGTTAGTTGTTGACCGATCCGAGGTGAGCCTGTTTCTATCTAGTTGCCGCTGCATTCTTTTTAGATGGAGGTTTTATTCTATCTTATATTGATAATATTTCTTTTTTTTTCCATACTATTCTAGACATTGTTAGTTTGAGTCCCAAGATAAATGACTTTGAACTTTGGGATTTGTAAGAAGTTAGACTTTTACCGACTATTATACTTATTTTAAACCTTATTTTTATCCTCTTCTATTGCTTTACTTCTTTGGTTAATTGATCTATAACCATCAAGTTAGTTGTTAGGCCATGGTTCTCCCACCGCAGTGTTTAGTGTAGGAGTCAATCACGAACATTGAGTCATGACAAAGTTGGTTTCTGAGTCCTAAGTTTGCTTGATCTCATTATATAAAGGGACATTGTCTAGTAGAGTCTTAAGGAACAGCGCATGGAGACATCTATACTACTCTTCAAGAGGCTATAGGACACTAGGAAAACTCAATTCTTTATTTTTAATGATATTTACTTCTATTCCAATTGGTATATGATAATCCAAATCGGGTTTCATAAACACCTTTCATTCTTTTCTCGCAAATGGTAAGGACACATTCGTGAGGAACTAAGAGGAGAGACACCCGAGCTACTCACTGGGTTGTAGCTCATGGCAGTGATGAGTCGAGGTGGTGGTCATGGTAGAGATGGAGAGCAAAGGCGACCTGTGAGGCAGATCAGCCGTTGGTCGCCCAGAGGTCCGAGTCCCCCACTCCTGTGAGTCCGAACAAGGGTGGTGAGGAGGCAGAGCACCGATTTTGGAAGGTTTTGTGCCCTGCTCCATCTCACTGGCGTGTCGCCTAGGTGTTGGAATTTAATGGAAGTGGGTTGGTATGAAATGGGGCGGGCGACACCTCGCAACTCTAGCAAGTTAATATCTATGAGTTTAGCATGTTTCTCTGGCCAGGGTCTCCACTGGATGGATGAGGCTTCGAAGATGGGAGTGCTGGGCTTTAAGAATCATGGTTAGATCGCAATGACTAACATGAGCATGATATTTTAGAGGGTTCACTAAGATGAAGCCTCGCCTTTTATGGTACCAAATCAGAGAGGATGCATATGAATTCATCATTAACCTGGCAGTGAGAGGGGGCTCCATACATTTGCAAAGTAGAGAGGTATGGTGTTGAAGCCGATTAATACCTTTCAAACAAGTAGGGAGATGCTGTTGTGGCGGTGAGCTTTTGTGGAGGCAGGCCGCTTGGATCGCCCGTTGTCCTTGACTCGCTTTAATCCATATTTTTTGGAAAAGTATTTTCACTGTAATTGCAAAATCGGAGACATGATGAGCTCACCAATATTGAGCGTAATTCATTGGTTGCAACATATCGCTCATTTCACTCATTATCCATGTATGCTTTACCGTTGTTGCCCATAGAGGAGGAGAGGTTCAGGCGCCTTTCAAAAGAGCTAAATCTAGGCTTCATTTCTTAGCTTATTGCATTCTGAGGAAGACTTTTTAGAAGGTACGGCATGTTCAAGTTTTGAGGGCCATGTAATCACTAAGCCAAGAATACGTAGTAGAAGGCCCGCAAGAGCAGAATTATAGTGTTTCCATTTCTAAGGGCCCACTTATCAAAGATACTCGTGGATTCCCCATTTAGTCGGCTATGCAAATTTAAGTCAAATCCGCTACGGCCGGCGCATTCTTCAAAGGGTAATGAGAATGTATTGCCCATTCATCCAGATTATGTAGCTTATTTTGCCCTTTAGTCACTAGTGGCCTACTTTAGATATGGTTTTTCATGAGTGTAATGAGGTTAGGCATATCCGTAGGTTGTTCTCTAAGTTTAGATCAAGTGGTTAGATAGTTCAACAGCCTCCCCGAGCTCCGACTCCAACAAGTGGGAGAGGTGGTTCGCGTGTGGTGAGATCGGGCCCCGCCTGGTGGTGGGCCACCCATCGTGTAGAGCTGGGCCCAGCCTAATCGAGGTGGTGTTCAAAGTGGTAGGGGTGGTACTCAACCCAATAAAGTGCAGCACACAAGCAAGCGGGAGGGGGGACACTTTTATGCTTTTTTGGGACTGGTGCGTAGCAGCTGCCCGACACAATTATCATAGGTACTATTCTAGTATCATATGGCCACAACCTTGTTTGGATTCGGTTCCACTCTCTCTTATGTGTCTACATATTTTGTCATGGGTCCGAGTATGGTGTATAATTTGCTTGATATTCCATTCATGTTTTCTACCCTATTGGTGATTCAATGATTGTAGATGGAGTCTACTGCCTCATGTATTTTAATTTATATAGGGTATAAAACTTGGGTAGACTTAGTGATTTTAGATATAGTCAACTTTGATGTTATTCTCGTGGATGAGTTGATCTTTCCTGTATCATGCAATCTTAGACCCGTCATGCCAAGACGATTACTATATATATATATGATGGGTATGTCTAGACTTGAGTGGAAGGGTATTTGTATCCCTACCATAAGAAGATAATATCTTTATTTGGAGTAATAATCAGCAGAGAGGGGTGTACCGCCCCAAGCCAAAGAAATTCATTAAATTTTCCGCATTTTCCCACTTAACTTATGGCTGCCCAAATACTGTGACTGATAAAATGCCAATGCCAGAACCATGAAGACATACAATACACAATTGCCATGCAAAAGTAATAAAACACCTTGGAATGTGCCCAAACGCATGCCCGCACGCCGACGCAAGATGTTCGGCACGCTCGACACGTCGCGAAGATGTTCGACACCGCTCGCCAACATGCTCCGACTGGTCGCACAAACACATAGACACAAACTCCACATGGCACATAGTGTAGGGTCTCGTATGTACTATAAATAGCCTCAAGGGGCAAAAGATTTGTAACCATCCACACATTTTAGATTTCTCATAATTGCTGAATCAAAAGGGCTCTTTGCCTCCATTGCTTGTCTTCTTTACTTCTCTTTACTTCTTCTTTCTTCTTCAATTGCCATCGGATCCTTAGCACATTTTTTGTCTTGTGAGCAAGAAGAGGATCAAGCTTGGGTGGAAGCTAGTCATCTTAGCCGCTCCACTCGCCTTTGAAAAGACAATCCCGTGACAAAAGGGTAATGTAGAGCATCGTTCATGGCAAAACCACGAAGAGGAAGAAGCTATGTTCCATGGAGACAACCATGGCACGAGCCCCAAAAGAAGTCCAAATCAAGCAAGGGACAAGAGCGAGGAAGGGACTCTCCTTGTTCCGGCCGCCGTGGGACTTTACACACGAAGAAACCGAAGGTCGTGCACCGACTAAATGGAGTGAACGAATCACCACAGCAGAGGTTGGTATGGTGGCGTGAACCGATGCATAGATGTTCAAGGCAACTTCTTCCTTGAGAACATAGCTCTTGAGGGGCTGGGGATGAAGTTAAGATACATCTTGGAGCAAGTGCAGAGTTACCAGTAGGGCCGACAAGCCTGCAGCGTAGGCTCATAGAGGTTCACACTACCGGGCAGGGGCGTGCTGACACCCCAGGCGTTAGTGGAGGCACCGGAGGCATCGGAGGAGTGCGCTGGATCGCCACGTGTGAGAAGCTCGCATAGACGCTCCTAAGCCCAAGGAGTTCAAAGGAGAACGTAGTGCCTAAGATGTTGAGAACTTCATTTGGCAACTAGAATGCTACTTCGAGAATGCGGGAATTGAGGACGAATCTGCCAGGTGTCAGGACAACGGCCATATACCTGACCGACACCGTCATGCCGTGGAGGCGAAAGAAGGCCGACATAGATCGAGGGACGTGTGCCATAGCCGACGGGCACGCTCAAGGAGGAGCTCAAGAGGCAAGCTTTACCCATAAAATGATTTCTCAGTTCAAAGTGCCCCCTTCATTTGTAATAGGACTGTCGAAAGTTGATGGAACTCAAGATAACATCCACCATCCGTGAGTACGTGAAGGAGTTCACCAAGCTCACCCTCCAGATTCCAAACTTGACCAGCGAGGACTTGCTGTTTTATTTCTTGGATGGCCTCCAAAATTGGGCCAAACAAGAGTTGCACCGAAGCCAGGTGAAGGACGTGGACGAGGCCATTGTGGCGGCTGAGTCCTTGACAGATTTCCGCTCGGAAAGCACCAAGGCAAAGGAGGCTGGCCGACGACCGGTTGCTGCCAAAGTAGACCCAGGAGAAAGGGAAAGAGGCAAGTCTGTTGCCAACCGAGGTCGTGACGGCAAAGGTGACTGCAGCCGATCATCACAATTCCGCAAGGACTATGAGGAGCGGAAAAAGGGAGTCAATCACTGAGATGGATGTTATTTGTGCGGTGACTTCTCTCATATGTATCGAAACTGCCCAAAGTTAGGGAGACTTGGGGCCATGACTTATGCTGACAAGAAAGCAGCCCACGCATGTCCACCAGCCATGGCCCAAACCAGCGGACAGAAGGAGCAAGGGGGCGGAGCCTCCCGGGAGAAAGACAAGGCATTGGGCTTGTTTAATCATATGGCCTTGTTCAACCACATGGAACTTGCAGCTATAACATCCCAGCCGCCTCGTGTGAGGCCACGGGAGTCATTATTCATCGAGGCTTGGGTGAACGGCAAGCCAGTCCGCATCATGGTGGACACCAGAGCGACCGACAATTTTGTGACAGAGACAAAGGCCAGGAATCTCGAGCTCACTTTCATCTCTAGTGACATATTGCTGAAAACAGTCAATGCCCTCCCCACTCAGGTTAATAGATTTTCTCCCAACGTTTCCATTTCTTTAGGGGCTTGGCACGGCATGACGAACTTCACTATAGCACCCATAGATGTGTTTGATATAGTGCTCGGGTTAGATTTATGGTACGACATCAATGCCTTCATTTCACCACGCCTCAACCAATTGCACATCAGTGACCAAGGAGGTTCCTGTATAGTGCCGCTAATCCGCGTTCCCCAAAAGGGCATGCAATTGTCGGCCATGCAACTGATTAAAGGATTCAAGAAAGGGGAGCCAACCTTCCTTGCCACTACTTTGGAGGTGCCAACAAGTCAGGAGGAAGAGCCTATTCCGCCATGCATTCAACATGTCCTAAGTGAACACAAGGACATCATGCCAGAGGAACTCCCAAAGAGATTGCCTCCCCGCCGGGAGGTTGACCACAAAATAGAGCTTATTCCAGGAGCCAAGACGCCTTCCATGTCTCCCTATCGCATGGCGCCCCCCGGAGCTAGAAGAACTAAGAAGGAAGCTTACAGAACTACTAGAGACAGGGCATATTTTCCCCTCAAAGTCACAGTTTGGAGCCCTGGTACTATTTCAGAAAAAGAAAAAAGGGACGTTGCAGTTATGCATCAATTACCGGGCCCTCAACAAGGTGACAGTGAAGAACAAGTATCCCATACCCTCGATAGCAGGTTTATTTGATTGGTTAGGGCAAGCCAAAGTATTCTAAAAAATGGACTTGAGGAAGGGCTATTATCAAGTCCGTATTGCCGAGGGAGATGAGTCGAAGACCACATGCGTCACCCGATATGGAGCTTTCGAATGGCTAGTCATGCCATTCGGCCTTACTAACGCACCTGCCACATTCTGCACCCTCATGAACCGGCTATTCCATCCTTTCTTGGACAGATTTGTGGTCATCTACCTAGATGACATTGTCGTTTATAGTAGCAGCCTGGAGGATCATGTAGGATAGTTGGTTAGAAAAGAATCATAGGCCATTTTTGATTTGGCCCACTTTTAGCCTATATTGCCCTACCTAAAAAAATGAATCCCTTGATCCTATGTTTGAGCCTAAAGTTGACCCTTTTGTTGATTAACCCATTCACCTTCCCTATTTCATTTATAATGAACCGGTATTGGCCCTGGTCCATCTCGAATATTATGAACCTTAACTCAGGAAAAACACCTAAGTTGAGAGTGGCTATTGTAGGGGTGCATAGATGAAATGGGAGAGAAAAATAGAAAAGGCTGAATAATAAAGAGGTTGGGTGTGGTGAAGAGAAAGAAATGAAAAAATATATAAATAAAAAAAGTGTTGAAATGTCAAAAGTGAAAAGAAAAAAAGAGAATTGAAAAAGATGAGAAAAATACACCATGTGCACAAATGGCAGTTGAATGGTGAAAAAGGGAGGAAAAAACTGAAAAAGATAAAAAGGGGTAAAAAGTGAAAAGTGAAGCCAAAGCATACCAAAGCATACAGTGCTAAGGAGGGTTAGTCACTAATATCCATATCTACCATATCCAACCCGAAGCCTATATTACAAGTCGAGAAAAGTCCTATAGTGATTCTAGCCTAATTTTCTGAAAAACCACAGTGGAGAAAATAAGGGCAAGCATATGGTATCTAATGTGCAGTATTTGGAACTTCTTTGTGAGAGTGAGAGTCCTTTTGGATTAGTCCCAAGTTTAATTTATATATATTTGTGAGTTTTGGGGACTTCATTTTCTATGAGGGTACATGATTCGCATTCCATTCGGCCAGTTGTATGTGTGAATTGCATTAGTGATAGCTTAATTCTCTGTTAATAGTTATATGCAATGTCTTGATCCCTGTATGTCATGATTTATAGTTACATGTGTACATAGCTAACTTGATTTGAATGAAAGAGGGGCCAAAATCTGATAATGGTCTTTTGTGCAAATTTTGTTGTGTTGGCTATAGGTCTTCTCTTTTACTCTAGTTAAGCGTCATTTTTAATTTAGTTTTATTTGCCTGAGGACATGCAAAAGTCTTAAGTTGAGGGTGTTGATGTGCTGTGGGTTTAAAACACTTTTGATGCTTAAAACTGAGATAATATGCAAACTCTTAGGTGTTTTTATATGGATATGATGCACTTTTGCTTTAATTTTAGGGAAATAAGGTGTTGGAGTTGAAAACTATGAAAGAACAGAAAAAGAGTCCAGACATTTGACCAAGTACAGACTTCAATACAAGCCACACCTTGGAGGTACGAGTCGTACTTTGAGTCTTGATAAACTTTAGAAGATTTATACAAGACCAAACAAAAGTACAACTTCTGGTACGAGCCATACCAGAGCACTGGGGAGAACTTCAAAAGGATGCACTCTGATTAGTCTCCTAGTACGGGTAGCAACTACGATCCGTGATGACCACCTACGACCCATACCAAGGAGCCTTGTTAAAGTTCAGAAAGAAGGTGGAATGGAAGATCTCATGGTACGAGAGGAAACCATGAGTCGTAAGAGCAAGGTACGAGTCATACCAAGACACTCGTGGAATTATTCAGAGGATGCCAAAAATCACTATTCGAACCATGATAGGAATGTATGAATCGTAGGAGCATTGTACAAGTCGTACCTACTCTCAGCACTTAACCAAATTTAGAGTTGTCAAGCATTGTACGAGAGGATATTATGACTCGTATGATCAAGTTATGAGTCATAGGAGAAGGCAATGACAATTAACCAATTTCCCTGTTAATTTAGGAAAGGTTTCTAATTATTTGTATAAATACTTTTCTAGTGTATTTTAGTAAGAGGACGGATACTTTGAGTAAAGAGTTCGACTTTTGGGAGATTCTTCTTGAGTTTTTCAATATTCTTGGAGTTTTTTTCATTGTTCTTGAATTTATCAAAGTTGAATTGTGCAATAATCAAGTAGATTTTTGTTTCACTCTTTATTGTAAGTTTTTAATTATGTTTTCTTCAATGAATGCCAATTCTTCTCTTAAAATAATGAGAGGATAAAACCTCCATCACTAGGGTTGTGGTAACCATGGTGAATTGATTAACTAGAGTTTGCACAAAGTAAATCTAAACCAATATGAATGCTTGTATTGTCTTCTCTTCATCTTAAATGTTTATTAACGGAGCGCAATGTTAGGACTTGCCTGAATTTTCTACTTGCTTGAACCTACAGAGGTAGAGATAAGGAAAAAAGAAGAACAACAAAGCCTTGAACTTTATGGTTCACTATATAACTTGAACTGCGGATGCAGGATAGTTAATTTGGAACAAATTGATAACGATTAAAGTCAAATCACTCAAGATACATAATTTGGTGATTGAGTATAGCCATCCAATAGGGGAGAACCAGTCGTTTGGATGAATCTATATTATCAGTTCTACAAGCTAAATATTGGGATAGATCACAAGTGTAAAATCCGAAATAGTTATGTACCCGTGGGAACATTTCCCTAGTTAATTGCATCAACTTGATAACAACTTCAATCTTCAATTTTATTACGTGTTTCATTCTATAAAACCCCTCTTTAGGAATTACTCAAACTAAAAGCATAAATACTAGCGTTATTCTACATCCTGACCATATTTGCTGAGGAATTGACTCCAACCTTTGTTGGATTCTTTATTGGCAATGTTCTCTTATACTTTTACAGGGGTATGATTTGAGCATTATCTGGGGTTTTCTTCTATTTCTTCTTAGTTGACTCTTTGAATCAGAAGAATATTCCATTTTAGTGTTCTGAGGAGTGTGAGGAGAGCTTTCAAAAGCTCAAGACTTTGTTGACTACAGCTCCATTCTAGAGTTGCTTGTGAAGGGTATTTGTAACTTATTATGATGCTTTACATTTTGTTTAGGGTGCTGTTTTGATGTAGGATAAAAAGGTCATTGTGTATGTGTCTAGACAGTTGAAGGTACATGAAAAGAACTATCCCACGCATGACTTGGAGTTGGAAGCAGTGGTGTTTGCTCTAAAAATTTGGAAGCACTATCTTTATGGTGTCCGTTGTGAGGTGTTTACTGACCACCACAATTTGCAGCATGTATTTACTTAGAAAGATCTTAACTTTAGGCAGTGGAGATGGATGGAGTTGCTCAAGAATTATGATGTCACTATTTTATACCATCTGGACAATATAAAACATGGTGGCTGATGCTCTGAGTAGGAAGTCTAGGAGTATGTGCAGTCTAGCTTGTTTGGAGGCTACAAAGCATCTGTTGGCTAGAGAGGTCCAAACTCTGGCTAATAGTCTTATGAGAATAGATTTGTCTGAATCTGGTGGAGTATTGGCTTGTGTGAAGGCAAGATCTTTGTTCTTGGAGCAGATTAAATTCAGGCAGTTTGAGGATGCCAAATTGAGCAAGATCCGTGATAACGTCTTGCAAGGAGAGGTCACAGAGGACATTATTGATAATGAGAGTGTATTAAGGATCGGGGGG
>JACEIK010000186.1:153670-165874 GCA_018107945.1 Datura stramonium | reverse complement strand
ATCGAAGTGTAGCCGGTAAAGACTCATCAAATCCGTTGATGACTGACACTTTACCAGAAAGTGTAGATATTGATAAAAAATAGGAAGAATATTACCAGAAACAATAAAAGGCGTGTAATCTAAGAAAAAGATTATGAAATTGAAGAAGAACAATAAATAAAGACAAAATGGAACAGTTATGGTTCGCAGACTTTGCTAATTATCTGGTGAGCGATGTTGTACCAGAGCACTTATCTTTTCACCAGAGAAGAAAGTTTATGTCCGATGTGCAGAAATTCTTCTGGGATGAGCCCTACTTATTCAGCATATGTGCTGATGGGGTTATTCGGAGATGCGTGCCCGAAGTGGAGATGCTGAGTATATTAGAGGCCTGCCACTCATCCCCTGTTGGAGGCCACCATAGTGGGATCCGCACAACCCACAAAATTCTACAATGTGGGTACTATTGGCCAACCATTCACCAGGATGCACACGATTTTTCAAAGGCATGCGATGCATGTCAAAGACAAGGAGGCATATCACGGAGGCACGAGATTCCTCTTACTCCCATCCTCGTTATTGAGTTATTTGATGTATGGGGCATTGATTTCATAGGCCCATTTGTGAGCTCAAACGGGATGAAGTACATACTTGTTGCTGTTGACTACGTTTCAAAATGGGTGGAAGCAGTTGCTCTGCCAAACAATGAAGGAAAGAGTGTCATGGCGTTCTTGAAGCGGAATATATTTGCAAGATTCGGTACTGCCAGAACCATCATTAGTGATGGGGGTTCACATTTTTGTAACTGGTTGTTTCGCTCTTTATCGAAAAAATATGGGGTCAAACATAGGGTGGCCACACCCTATCATTCGCAGTCTAGTGGGCAGGTTGAAGTCACCAACAGAGAGATAAAGACTATTTCTGCAAAGACTGTGAATGCAAACCGAATAGATTGGGCAAGAAAGCTAGATGATGCTTTATGGGCCTATCGAACCGCCTTCAAGACTCCTATAGGTAAGTCTCTGTATCAGCTCATTTATGGTAAAGTATGTCATCTCCCGGTCGAACTTGAGAATAAAGATATGTGGGTGCTCAAGAAGTTGAATCTGGATTGGAACGAAGCTGCGAACTTCAGGCTTGATCAGTTGAATGAGTTGGATGAATTCCATTTGAAAGCCAATGAGAGTTTTGAAATTTACAAGCTAAGAATTAAAATTCAACATGACTGGAAAATCGATAAAAGAGAATTCAATCCGGGTGATATGGTACTGTTGTTTAATTCTAGACTTCGGCTGTTTCGTGGAAAGTTGAAGTCTAAGTGGTTGGGACCTTACCAAGTGGTTCAAGTATTCTCTCATGGGGCAATCAAATTGGAAAACTAGGAAGGAAAGCGGTTCAAGGTAAACGGTCAGCGGGTTAAAGCTTATTTGGGGAGAAGCGAAGAAATCAAATTGGTAGACCTGTGGATTTTGAGTGAAGTCTGAGTAACTCAAGTGACTTGTGTCGTGCCGCGATATTAAATCAGGCGCTGCATGGGAGGCAACCCATGGAAGTGTTTTTAGTGAAGTATGAGTAGCCAAAACACCCATGTCGTGCCGCGATGTTAAATCAAGCACTTCTTGGGAGGCAACCCAAGTTGTAAATGTAATAAAGAATTAGTGTTAATATTTGTTGATGGGTGCAGGTAAATAAGATGGAAAATCTGAAGTTGGAACCAAAAACTGAAACTTCAGTTCTGGTGCATAAAAATCACAGAACGAGTCATCGCTTGACTTGATGACTCGTTTAGCCAGTCATGAAGAGAACTGCAGAAAACAGGGGAGCAACAGGTGACTTCACGGATCGTTTCTCCAAGGAATGAATCGTTTAGTCCCCCGTCAAGTACACTGGATCAAAGTTTAAACTCAAAGAAAAAGGGTGATGATGAATCACTCAACGAATCGTTGGAAAACCAAACGAGTCGTCAAGTGACCGATCCTGAAACTATAACAGGCAAAGGACCATGACTCATGGAACGACTCATTAGGTAACACCACGAGTTGTTACGTGGGTCTTTAGGTCCCTAGGTAAGTTGACCTAACCCGAGTCACGACTGTAAATTGGAAAAAGTTAAAAAAAATTAAAATTAAACAACCCAACTTTAGTTAGCACTCCCCGTTAAAACTCACACCTTCAAAGCTCAAATTTCTCTCTTCTCTTCCTCCCCTTCTTCACGCGAACCCATCAAAGACACCATTGAAAGCAACATCGTCACTGCACACTCACTCATGGAAACACAATCAACTGCTATAGCACTCCATCTCTGAAATATTGCATTGTAAGTAATCTTCCCCACACAAAAACTTGGAATATTGGTTGCATTCCATCAAGAAATTTTAAGGACCCATGAATGAGTGAGCTTCAATGATTTTTAGATTTATATTGTGTTCTTACGTGCTTTGTGATGTAGATAAACCTTAGGAAGTATGTAGTCACTTTGGTTGATGATTAATTGTAGTTGTGTGTTGTGGAATTGTAAACTGGAAAGAAGAAGACGATGAACAGGAACTCTTGAGCAGGAGCCACATCACGAGTCGTTGGGTCACCAAATGACTCGTCATGTAGCCTATGCTGAGTGGGAAAAATAAACTGCTGAGGCAGTGTACTTGACGAGTGACCTAACAACTCGTTGCCTATGGTAACGACTCATTTGGACAAATCGTCAAGTACACTGGACCTATTTGAAAAATGTTCAGCCTGGGGTAACGAGTGACCTCACAAATCGTTGCCAAAGGCAACGACTCGTTTAGTCACCCATTAGGACCACTGGCACCAATCAAAAATATTTTTTGGTTCATCTCTTTTTGTGTACTAACCTTGTTTCCACAGGTACAATGGCTCCACGAGGCACACCAAAGAAGGGTCCAACCAAAAAGCAGGTACCTGAGCGCAGTCAACCATCATACAAAAGGCTGCGAGATGATCCATCCTTCTCGGAAGAGTCGAGTGGCTCTGAAGAGGAATATGAAGTGTCCGAGAAGCAGCTGGTGCAGAGGAAGACCAGGGCTAGGGCTCAACAAAGTTCAAATCCGACAGCCCTGGTCGATACTCCCACTCCACTAGCAAGGGATCCGCCCAACAACACTAATGAAAGCGCTAGGGCTACTGCTGCACTTGTTCCGGAGACTCCTACAGCTGGGAAAAATACATAGAGAATAGATGAGTCGCATTCCCAGCGAGGGTACATGGACAATGAGCTGACTGAGACATCAAGCACATCAAATGAGCAACCGAAAAATGTGAGGAGATGGTGTGTCCACGGCATGCGGGCTATATACAATCAGGATATTTCTCCAAATGACAAAGGCAATACGAAGCGGAGCATTTATGAGGAGCCAAGGTTGATCACCACCGGTTTGAAAGGTCTTCCTGAGATGCAGGCAGTATTTGAAAAATACAAGTTTGGTGAGCCTTCAGGCAGCTATAGCCCATGCCTGGTCTGCGAGTTCTATGCAGCATATGCAGCCACTTTGCAGCAGTTGGCACTAGGAGGCCAGGATTAGAAGAAGCGGCCTGCCTTGAATTAAGTGAGGGTGCATGAGACTTCAATTGACATATCTGAGGAGAAAATTTCTAGGATGCTGTACGGTCCAGAATATCGAGCTTCGATGAACACGACAGAGTTTGATCACAGGTTATCCGAGCTGCGGAAAGTCAAAACAAAGAAGTTAAATAGCATGGAGCGGATATAGTAGTACACTTGGCTTTCCTGCATTATTGCCACAAAGGGTCCGTTGGTTGAATGGCTGCATGGTACTAAGTCACAAATAAAGAAGGCCACTCTAAATTTCCAGGCTAAATTTTGGTGGTCACTGGTGAGGCACAGGCTGGTACCAACAAGCAATGACAATATACTCTCACCCGACAGAGCAACACTGGTAGCCAGCATCATGGAGGGGTGCGCAATCAATTTCCCATGGTTCATTGTTGAGGAGATTTGGGTGCGGGTTGTAAATGATGGAACGATGATTCCCTTCCCATGCTTGATTGATAGACTCTATCGGGAGTCTCTAGTGCCATAACTGCCATCAGTTGATCAAAGAGTGGTGGTTAAGAAGATTACCAATATCATGTTGATTAGAGATGATACAAACCCGGTATCAAGGGCGAGGAATCAGGCATCTGCATCCGCTGGAGCGAACATAATAGCAGAGGCATTTGGAAGCGGGATGTAGACCGATGCATCACAGTTCACTGAGTTAGTGGCCGAGCCCATTAAGGGCAGAGATATAGGTAGCCAGGCTGAGGTTACGGATGTAGCGGATGCCTCCACACCTGCCGATGTTCCGAAATCATCATCTACAGTAGCAGCAGCATCCAGACCATCAGTCGCACCTCTATGATCCAACACAACCGACCTAGTCACGGTCGCACAGGAGTTTTTGGTTGATATGGCTAGGCGGCTGGCTAAAGCAGAGAAGCAACAGGCACACACGACTCTATAGGTCAAAGTTTTAATGGAGCAGGCTAAGTTGTGGGTGTAAAAGGAGTTGGAGACACTGTCCAGTTTGGTGCATGGGCACTTGGACACTTTTGAGCGAAGGATAGACGAGCGCCTCGCACAGTTACAGGTGCCAGAGTTATCCTGATGGTATGCAGAGCTGGGAGCACTACAATTCGAGTTGCGAGACTTGGCCGCACGACAGACAACTGCGGTACCTCCACCGGTCCTCCCTGTGATCAATGATGAGTTTGAGGAGGAGCTACCACCGATTTTTGATTTCATCACGGAGGAACCGGTGGCACATGAAAAGGGGAAGAGGCCTCGTGAGAAGGCAAGTAATGATGTTGATACATCTCTGCTCCATCAGCAAAAATGGGAGCGGAATGAGATGGAGAGAGTGCTGCAAGAATTAAGAGAGGAGGCTCGACTAAGAGCCAAGACTGAGGCAGCGAGGGCTCTTGGTGAAGTAATGAGCTCAGTTGGATTTGAGAATGCCCCGGTTCAATCCATCAATATTGGAGTTGATGTTGGAGGCATATCTACACCTTCCACTGACCAGGTCGCTGACACCTAGGTCGCACGGGCATACTTCCTATTCCCTTAGTTTTTGTCTTGTATATATACGCGTCGAGGACGACACATGCTTTTTTGATGGGGGTGGGGAGGGATACCTGTGCATTCTATTTTGCTGAACATAACCTGAGGGTTTTTATTGTCGGATATCTTTTCCCTTAGGTGTTCCATATCTAGTAGAACCGGAATGTTTAGAATTTTATTTTATGTTTTTGTTTCTTTTGTGTCAGTCGGAAGAAAGTTAGGAAAACTGAAAATAGTCAAGAGCTAAAATTGATTGATATTTTGATTTTTAATTATTTGATACCCTCCGAAGAAATTTTTGTATATGTGTATGTGAGAGTTGACAATTATGACCTTCGTGAATCTTTGCATGGCATTGGAACTGTGAATTTGTTTACCATTATATGGTTGTACCTGAACTAGAGATTAGTAGAATTGATGATGTTGACCGGTGCTATGTGTGAAGTGAGGTCTGATAGCTGAATTCGGTTGTGTGTGTCAATCTAGAACTTGCCGGGTCAGTCGTACCGAGATAGAGGATAAGGAACTAGAAAAGGATCATAGGTCGTTTTTGATTTATGAGTCCACTTTAGCCTAAAAGACCTACCAAAGTGAATAAAATCCCTTGATCCAGATGTTTGAACTTTAATTTACCTTTCTTTTCATTCACACCAATTCACCTGCCTGATTTTATTATGAATGAACCTGTTTTGTCCTTGCCCCCTCCTTGGATATTGTGAACTTCAACTCAGGCAAGTCGCCTAAGTTGAGTGTGGATATGATAGAGGTGAGTAAGAAGAGTCGGGTGAAAGTAAAGTTGGGTAATGAAAAAGAAGGAAAAAAGAGCGGGTGCGGTATGCATGATAAAAGAAAAAAAATTGTTGTTGTCAAAAAGCAAGAAAAGAAAAATAATGTGTGACATCAATAAGTTTTTGTTGAGTAAAGAGTAACCACATCCGTAGTGTCTAAAGCAAAGCAAAGGAAGAGCAGAAAAAAAGGAAAAAAGGGATAAAATCGAAATAAAGGTGAAAAGTGGAGTAAAAAGCGTAATGCCGAGGAGGATTGAACTACTAAAATCCATATGTAGCATACCCAAATCCGAGCCTACGTTACAAACCGAGAAAGTCCTATAGCGATCCCAGTTATTTGTCTGAAAATCGAGGTATTGAAAGTAAAGACAAGCCTATGGTATTGTATGCATAGAATTTGAATTTCTTTGTGAGAAAGAGTGAATCTTACCTAGTCCCAAGAAAAATATACCGAGATAATCATATACATATGTGTGAGTGTGGGACTTCTTTGAGGTGAGAGAACTTGGTCAACAGAATCGTCTGCAAATTATCGGGGGCAGTGTTATAGATTTATGTGTGTGGTTGCAGGTGACAGTATTTTGCCATGTTTCGATTCCTCTATGCTAAGATTGGAAATTTTGCATATGCATAGTATTTTGAGTCAATATGATGAGGGAGGGGTTAGAAAATTTGATTTTGATGACTGTTGTAAGTTTCCTAAACTTTTTCCGATTGAAGCGTCGAAGTAGATTGTTTTGTTTTATTTTGTTTTGTTTTTGCCTGAGGACATGCAAAAGTTCTAAATTGAGGGTGTTGATGTGCCCTGATTTTACGGCACTTTCGGCGCTTAAAACCAATAAATTATGCACATTTCAGGTATGTTTATATGGGTATCAGGTATTTTGTGCTTAATGTGCAGGAAAACAGGTCTGAAAGTGATTTTGGTCGAATTAATGAGAAAAACAACTGAAAGGTGACTGCTAGGCACTTAACGAGTCGTTGGTAGGAGGCACGACCCGTCACTTGAGGCGTTGGAAAAAATATGAAGTTTTTAAGAAGTAAAATAGTGCACTTGACGAGTTGGAGGAACGACTCGTTACAATCAATTGTTAAGCTTTGAAGAGAAAATTTTAATTAAGTGTCCAATGGAGTTAACGACCGATGTCACGAGTCATCACCTGAAGGAATGACTCCTTGGCAAGCTATTGGGGCTATCCGAGAAGTGAACTAGAATTTCTAAGGAAGTAGACCACGAGAGACCTAATGACTCGTGCTAAGGCACGACGAGCCGTTAGGTGACCCGTTGCCAGGCCTGGGTAAGTTGTTGAGGATGATTGATTGAAAGCAAGGAATGACTCGTCAGAAGGCCTAACGATCCATCACATGGCCCGTTTCCACTGTCGACCTGGTTTCTAGATTTATTTAGGAAAAGGATTTATTTGTATTATAAATACTCGGTTTTAGGTTTATTTTAGAAGGATGTTCAGAAGCCGAATTTGAGAGAGAATCTTGAGCAATATTCTTGAGAGAATTTTCATACAATTGTTTTTGATTCAAAGATATGAAAGCTACATTGGAAGTTTATTCAATCTACATGGTTTTTATTCTACAATACTTTGTAAGTTGCAATTATGATTTCTTCTATATTTTGTGATTGCAATAACACAAACATGAGTAGCTAAAATCCATAAACTAGGTTTGTGGGAACCAAGATGAATTAATACACATAGGTAAAAATACGTAGTGATTCTTGAACGGAAATTTATGCATGTATTGTTTTTCCCTTCGTTTTAATTGATTCTTGACGGTTGCAAATGTTAGGATTTGCCTTATTCTTACTTACCGGATCAAGGAGGTAATGAATGGGAAAAATGATTAACAAAGGCGATTTGAGGCCACCAGCCCTCATCTAATAGCTTGAACTTGTCCGAGGGATAGCTAATCCGATATTAAGGGTAAGGGACAACTAAAGTTCACCAGTATACAGACCAAGTTGCGTGGTGAAAATCATCTAGATAGGGAACCAACCATTTGGGTGAACCTAACGTACCAATATTGCATGTTAAATATCGAAAAAGATCACTAGTCTATAATCCTTCTGGTTATGAAATCTTGGGGAACACAATCCTAGTCTAGTCGTAAATTGAATATAAACCCAATTTAATACAAGCATTCATTAATTTTTACTTTTGTTATTATTCTATATTTTTCCCCCTTTGGAAATAATTCAATCAATAGTAATAGTTATTCGCATTAACCTAAGTTCTTACTATATTACCTGTGGGATCGACCTCAACCTTCGTTGGGTTCTATATTTGACAATCGACCACTTATATCTCAATTGCAAGGTATAATTTTGGCGACATCACCATACTATCATGCCTTGTAGCCTCTTGCTTATAAGATGTGGTGCACAACACATTTATAAGAAAGACTCTACTACACACGACTTGTAGACTCTCAAGGATATGACCTGCTTTGATACAAAGTTTGTCACGCCCCACCTTGGGAGGCATGACTGACACCTAATGCCACGCTGGGATCTGGGCTGACCTGGCTGGGCATAGAAACCTCTGGTGCCTACCAGTGACTCAAGATCAAGAAAACAAACTGCTATATCTCAGTTGTAAACACAACCTCAGGCCGACAAGGCCACACAGCACCTGTAAAAGAAAACAGCTAACTAGCCAACATAACAATAAAGGGATTTTATGTGGGCCGACAAGACCACCATGTTGTCTAGTTATAATTGAAATGAAACAAGTGGTTATACTAGGCCCCACACGACAACTGCATAAAATAAGACATACAAGGGCCCCACACGGCCAACAAAAACCAACTAACTAAATACTTTCATCTGTAAGCCTCTAGGAGTGAAAATATTGGTCGGGACAAGGCCCCGACCTACCCAAAAGACATACAAATAAAAGACAGATAAACCTCTACAACCTGGCAACTACGAATGAAAGGAGCTAGCCAAATTGCTGATTCTGAATAGCTGCTAGGAGATCTCACAATCTTCTTGTCTAAACCTGCAGGCAAGTATGCAGCGCCCCATAGTTGGGTGTCAGTACAATATGTACCGAATATGTAAGGCAGTAATTATAAAGCTGAATAGAAGTTGATAAAGACTGAAAGTAAGTAGAAAGAAGGGGAAAAAGTTAACCTATAAACTTTCTTATCCATAACCTAAATCTAGTAAAACACTACACGTATATGAGCTGAAACTGTACGACTATACATTCATAGGCCTCAACTAACAAGCAAGTATACAAACAAGAACCTCGACTTCCGGGAAAGAGTAGAAGAATGGGACCTATTATGGGACATACAATGCATTATAGACGTATGATCATTACGCTTCAACTGTGGCCCCCATAAGCCTAGAAGGTGCAAGCAATACAGATTTAACCTACCGGGGCCCCTATAAGCCCTGGAAAGTACATCCAATCTATATATTCTTATCCAGGTTCTTATGATTCTACTGGTACTATAGCCAACCTACTTGGCTTCTAGGTTTGCATCTGAGCCTGCTAGACTCCTGTAACTATGTCTGATCCCGGTGGGCTCCTGTAACTGCACCCTTGGCACACAAGGCTCGACGGAGGGTTAGTGATGCTGATACAACATAAGAATAGAAGCCCATTCGTGGATGGACTGTAATATGGCCCTTGGGCTTGAATATAGTCCCTTGGAACAACATATAGCTCCTTGGAGAAATCAATAGCCCCATAGACGATGATATTATCATATGGCTCCTCTGAGTGATCAATAGCCCAGTAGGCGATAACACAGTTAGCAACCCTGAAGTTGGTCTACGGAAGGCTATCCTAGGTGGGGTCAATCCCAACCGATATACTACATCTTAATCTCAATCTAGCCACTCATAAGGAATATCTGGCTCTTAAAGTCTAATGCGACCACTACTCACCCCTAGAATAGTCTGTATAGCTTCCAACAGGCACACCATGTTTGCCTATATCTAATCAGAGGATCCTGATAGTGATCATAATCTCTAATGGTCTAAATAGGATAGGGCGAGATCTAGAGTGGACTAAACTATACTCTAAATGTCATAATAGGACAATGATAGCTCATAAGCAAACCGCAAGGTTGCGGACAACCAAATATTTTGTTTCCTCGCCTAGAAAAACTGTAGGACTGCTACTTAATTAGACATGCTCCTGAGCAGTCAGCCCTAACCTTCCTCAGGCGGTTTACTATAATTCTTAGCCAGAAGGTAATACTGTACTACTGTGGTTCTAGTACTTTAAATCTTAACTTGGTCTGTTTAGATTTCATATATCTTCTCTGGCGATTCCTAACCTCGTAGGTAAGTTTATCTGGACTCAACCACTCACGACAACTTGTACCCGGGTATCTTATAAGAGCAGGCTGGGGCGTTGGCCCCACATTCAAATACTAATAAGGTTCCCTCCTTAGGGTACCCACGGGTCTATCTAACTTGTACAACTGGAATGGCTTCCTGAGCGACCTGTATGGCAAGCAATAAGTCGATTGAAACTAACAGTCACTGGTAGTACCTAACTAGATGGCAGACTGTCACTCATTTCATTGGGCAACCCTAGTGCAGATGACTCTAGGGTAAGACCATCCTATTCAAATTCTGGCCCTGGAGGCGCCAAGGTATGCCAACGGCCTCTGGGCGAGCTTTACTAACAATACAGGAATCAAACTAAAAGTTATATCGGCCGGATGCGCCCGATGCTGTCCAACTTAGATCAGGCCCAACGGCTAACTGTAAACTTCTAAGGCCTTTGGGATGACAACGAAACTTCAGAATTCTACTAGTATTGGGAATAAAAGAACATAGGATTTCCTATAATGCTCCTAGCGTGAGTCACACTTAACATACTTTTTTCTGACGAGGGATACTGCGATGTACTGTCAATATGTTTTTAGTAGCTAACCACAACGTATATAATCATAATCTACTAATAGTTTCTAATCATAACATACATGACCCCTATCTACTAGAAGCATCTAATTTCAACATATAGGATCATTATATTCGTTCAAAACTTAGGTTTTATCATTATACGACGAGATAACTTGCCAAAGGAATAAGACTTAACATACCTCGAATGTCGATTCTCATTTAACTGACGAGTTTCAACCTATAACCGGCAGTTTTGCTCAACTGTAGTCCTTTTGCTGAGAGAATAGGGCTATTTTCAATACTAAATTCGGCAAACAACGATATCTTTCGATAATACTAATAACTATAATTCAGCTCTTTTTAATTCGGCCGAAAACCTATAATTTCTTGAGAGTTTAAAAAGGAGAAATGCTTACCTATTGCCTATGGCTGTTTAGGATTCAATTTCGAGTAATTATGACAACATTTACTCGGCGGGGTTCCAGTATGCCAAGCGAATTTTCAAAGAAATAACTTCGCAGAGATAATTTCCGTAGCCTAAAACTTGTTATCCGAAGTTAATTTACATTTGAACAGAGTTTGATGGTGTATTTTGATGAAAATCTGATGAAAGTTACATTTTCTCTCTATTCTCGGTCAAGAGTGTGTTGATGAATGATTTAAATCATCAAGGAGGGGCTTTATATAGTAATAGGACAGTGGCATGGGGGGGGCACGGTGCGCCACCCGTAGCGCCAAAACACGGGCGCGACACATCGCCCATTGCGCTGAGGAAGAGGTGCGACGTGCGCGCCCTTTCGCCAAGGGTGTGGTACGACGCGGCGCCTGGGGCGCCCTGCCTCGGGCTTCAGCCCCCTACTCTCTCAACTCCATACTCGTTCGTTCATTCCCCGAGTCTTTTTTCATATGCGTCGCACTCTAAAACTCTCACCATATGTACGAACACATCGACTAAACAATGGGGACTTATGGGGTGTAACAAGTTAATTGAATAGACACTAGAAAAACCTCTACGAAGTAGACAAGATAATCCAAAAGTATAACAAGTTATTTAAGAAAAACATGAATATCCTCCCAAAAAAGAACCAAGACGACAAACAGTTGAACACTTTCATGATGATAAGAATTATGATTAGGGAATGAGTCTTGATTCAGTAGCAGTACCCAATCTGTACACATAAAAGTCCTTTGTAGACATGAGAACACAAAGTGAGAATGTAATATCCTAAAAGTTTCTAAGACTATGTTCGGGATTTTAAAAGTGTTCAATAGGAGAAACTTCCATTTTTGTCTCAGTACGATTGATGGTATGAGTTGTTATGGGGATGGTATGACTCATAGGATGACCCGTAGTAAGGTTTCAATAGTTTTCCTTCGAAACCACGAGTCCCCACTATGATTCATGGTGTGTGGGTACGACTCGTGGTACAGATCATAAGAAGAATTAGGGACTTTCCAGGTGTTGATTGTATGAG
>JACEIK010000186.1:76071-93234 GCA_018107945.1 Datura stramonium | reverse complement strand
TAGCACGATGATTTGCCGGCCGAATTTCGCGAAACTAAATCTGTAGGAATGCTCCTTGCTGCTAAATACCTCAGTATCTGAGGTTAATTCGAGTTTGGACTGCATTTGATGGCGTAATCGAATAGAAATTATCAAAACCTCACGCTCTCCTCTGTTTCTCGCGACTTTTCTGGAAATTATATGAAGTTAATGATATAAACCGAAGTTGGAGGCTTTATATAATTGGGACTTATAAGTCGCATTCAGGGAATGTGATTTATAAGTCGCATTCCTGGAATGCGATTTATAAGTTGCATTTTGCCTTGCGACGCGTCGACTTGGCGCTTGTACGATCTTTCCCCGGGCCCTTTTCTAGCATGTATGGCATTCTAAAAATCTTAACCAATATGCGAATAGGCCATCTACATGTCAAAAATTTACGGGGTGTAACAATTACTTGCCTGAAAATTATGATGCGAAACTTGTTACGATTACTACGAAGATTTCTGGTAAAGAAAATTTGTCCATACAATATGTAGAAGAACTTATTTATTCGGGTAATTCTCTAAGTTTTTGTGTAATATTTTTTTTAATTATCTAAATTAGTGTGTTTGTTTAATCTTATCTAGTAACTCATATTTAATTTTTTTTTAGGTAGCATAGATATGCTAAGTGAGGTATTTCATGACCCAAGTGGCCGTGATGGCCACCCGCACTATCTCCTCCGGTGGATGATCCACCAAATCCATCTAGTTACCCAAATCCACCAACAATTATGAGAAAATCATATTTTACAAATGAATAATGGAAATATTACTTAATTGAAAGGAAAACAATAATATCCAGCTATTTTAAACATCCCCAAAACTTGAAGGTCATTGTACATGAGGACATCTATCTAACACTGTCTAAAAGAGTAATTCAAGAAAACAAAGAAAATCAATGTCTGGACAAGAGACATCTTCTGCGGGGAAGTCGAACAACACATCTTGAACCGCTCATCATTCTTTGAATTTGCAGCTACTCTAGATATGGGGTCGAGAGAAGTTTTCGGGATCGAGGTCTACACTCAAAAAAGAAATGCTAGAGTAGCGTCAGTACAAAACACAGTACTGGTAGGCATCATCGTCATATCTTAAATAATAACACATATAAGTGAAATAACGATATGCAATCACCTCAGAACACAATTTCAGTAATTAATAAACATTTAGGAATTCAATGTGTCTAGGGAGTTAGTCGACCTGCTCATTGGATTGGGCCTTGATATAGCAGTCAATTGCTGCAACAGTCTCGCCACAGTGGAATATGTTCCGCTGCAGCGGTACTGCCTTAGAAGTAGCTCGAATTAGCTGCACACCTATAATTCTTTTAACAATTTTCAGCATTCTACTCATAGTTGTCAATAAACGCTCAGCATATCACAACCATAAGGAATATACAATGAACCATTCATGATAGATTTCACAACTCATCAAGATTCCTCATTTAACTTCACATGTACCATCAAATCATTATAAATACATCAACAATTCTAACACACAAAATACATGGCCAGAAGTTTAGTTCATTCATGTTCTCACATTACCAAACCGATCTTATTTCTTTACACTCAGTAAAATAATGTAATGAATGGTGATATACTAGGCATATGCCTCCGTCACATCACCATGAACACTCCAACACTGAACATCGATGAACATACATGCCAGAGGGTCTTATTTCTACCCTTCCATTCATGACCTACAGAGGACTCTAGAAATTCATGTACTGTACCTGTGTAGTAGCCGCTCGCACTCATTTGCTCGTTTGGATGCTCCACTCAGACATGAGCCACTCAATCATCATTACTCGCTTTGATGCTTCCCTCGGGCATGAGCCACTCAACTTAGGACAATCATGTTATCCACTTTTATTTCATAGATCTCAGTGTTTTAGCACTCGGTTAGTTTATTTGACCCTTGGGAGGCCTCATTTTCCTCCCTCAACTCGAATATCCACACAAATCAAGGATCATGTTCAGACAATACAACAAATATGAACAACTCTTATCATCCAATTTCCACATCACATAAATAACTATTCCATAGAAAAATTGTTTAACAATAGAATTCAACAAAGGATTATGGCAACAAGCAAGGTACGGAGACCAAATTCACACATTGTCATTCCACATAATACAAGCTATTATATAAAGTCTAACTCCTTCTAAACCATACCCACCTAGATTGAAAGATGGGAATCACAATTACTTCACTGGAGCCTTGCCTTCCTCAGCACTTTCAAATGTTCAAAATCTAGAACAAAAGATTAAAGGGGAATTTAATAGACTATTTTGAGAAAAAAGGGTTTTGGAAATTCACCTCCGCCCTCATTCTACCTGTCCTCATGGTTTTCATCGTTACCCATGAGTTAAGTTATCCCACTTTAATCCCACCATAATCATTCAACCCAGTTCATGGGGTTTTTACTCCCCAAACCCTCTTTTAAGAAGTTTTAGTATCAAACTTCCCACTTCCAACAAATTTTAGATCTCCAAGTATAGAAATGATGAACTAGCACCATCACATTCACCCTAGGGAGTATCAATTACATTTTTACAAACCTAGGAATCAATAACCTTCAACACCCAATCAACTTACCCTACTCTCATAGTTCTATCCTTTTCAACCTAGGATTTCAACCATTACAGGTCCCCCTTTTGATTCTATAGGGTTAGGGCATCAAAGTAAAGAGAATTGATTAAGATTCTTACCTTAGAGAAGGGAAAACTGCTTTACACTTGGGGGATTCACTGTGAGTTCTCACAATTCATGTTTTGAAATAATGGGATAAACCCCTTGAAATTTCACTTAAAACCTACTTGCTAATTCCTATCGGTCGCTGCAACACTCACATTTTCGATGCAGCGAACCCGCTAAAGCTCCTAAGACGTCGCCAGAGAAAATTCTATATTACATCTTATGGTCCATAATAGTTGGCATCTGACTATGATAACAAACTCCCTGCAGCGATTATCCCTCTACTACAACGGTTTTCCGTAACCATTAGCTCCTCTTTCTTGCACACAAATCATTTTCCAGCTTCAAAATCTCACTAACACTTAATCAACATCTTCCCACCAGCAACTTAGGATAGAAAGGGGTGTTTTTGACTTTTTTCTCCCCCTATAATTCATTGCATTAGATAACAATTAAAATATTGTTCTTCCCTGAGTGGCCTACAAAAGTGAGAAAGAAAACATGTCAAATTCAATAAACAATTAGGGATATTTATTCTGTATGTTGGCCTTGGTCTGCCAAGTGGCTTCTTCTATGAGATGATTCTTCAACTAAACCTTTACCATTGCAATCTCCTTTGATCTTGAATTACGAACCTCTCTATCTACAATAGCTACGGGCTCCTCCTCATAGGATACACTCTCAACAAGCAACACCAAATCCCATTTGATTATGTACAAACCATCCCCATTATATTTCTTCAACATAGAGACATGGAAGGTTGGATGTATTTCTGATAGTCCATAACACCCCAAAAGTTTTCTAGGTCAAACCCGAGACTTACAACATAAAACAAAAAGAAAACAATACCAGAACCAAACAACGAACCTCAATACGGTTCGTTGTAGGGTTCAAAGGTTCGTTGGAAGTGCTCATTGTTTCATTACCAGAAAGCTGTTAGAAATTTTCCCAAAACCCACGAGGGTATTGTACGCATCATGGCTTGATTAAACCAGTGGTTATTTGTGTACATTGAAGTAGATTAAGAGAATTTCGAAGGGAGAATGGGAAAACCAACGGACGGACCAATGGTTCTTTGTTTGTTACCATGACCCATTGGATGGGTCATTGGTTCTGCTAGTGTGTTGAAAATCTCGGGCTATGTTCGGAACCATTCTACGTATATGGATAGACCCGAGCCGATGAATTTATGGAATCAAGGTGTTAAGATCAATTCCTAAGTATACGGAGTTCATTACATGCAAATTATGGTCATAAGGAATCTCTAGTACAAAGTTGAGTTGAGAGCCTCTTTACTGATTGAGTGTTCGTATAAGTTCTCACAAGGGTCAAATTCAAACGACCATAGCTCGTATTTAACAAAATGTTTTTGGATGATTCAACACCTAAAATTAAATCCCTTGATGTATTTTTCCAACGCATCCAACCTTGCATCAATCGGAGTTCAGCATAAAAAGTTAACAACGAACCTCAGAACGGGCCGTTGTAGCAATCAACGACCCGTCCTATTGGTCATTGGAACTGCCAGTTCCAAGTCTTTTCTTGGCAGTTTGGGGGTATTTTGGTAAACTCCTATGCTTCTAACTCCTAAATAACATCGTTTTGGGCTTCCTTAAGGTCAGATTAAAGGGATTAACCTAGCCTAAATCCTCACCCTCTCCAAAAGATCAATAGTTGGATTTTCTCTCATGAAAGGAGCTAGGGTTCTTCTTCAACCTCTTCAAATCTTCTTGGATTCTTCAAGGAAATTCAATAGATAATCAACCGAGGTATTTAGAGTTATGAATGGGTGTTTTTGTTCACACCCATGCCCATTCTTTATCAATTTATGAAAATCTATCAAATATCTCATGAGGTTTTAATTCAATTTGGGTGAAAATCTAATGATTCGTTAATGGGTTATTATGATTTGTGATTTACATCATATTTTATGGGTTTTGATCATATTTTACAACTATTTTATTATTAAATTATTAATTTCGATTTCTACTAAATTTAGCCTAATTATGTAAGATATATGATGAATCAATTTATGATCAACTCTTCAATTGTTTATATTTACAAATCCAGCATGATTTATGATTTGAAATATGAATTTATTCAATTACCCATCATGATTTGATGATTTACGAGTTATATGCATGATCTACATGTATGCATGAACCCTACGATTTATGAAGTACGTTTTGGCCGACTCACGGGCCTTATGTCATGACTAGTTCACGTATGTACAAGTATGTTTATGATTATCATGATTTAACTAGCCCATGAATTCATGCACATTATACTATGAGCACTAAATATGTTTTGGGAGTAGTATTAAACACCGAGTAGGTTCGGAACCTAGGTTCTGCCCCGGATCTCATAAACTACGTGCCACCATAGGTATGTTGGGACCTCCCTTGTGACTGTCCCTATCCCAAAAGGCCCTTTTCATGGTGATATCACACCCTTTATAGTTCTACCCTTGGCAAGGTATGAACGGCCACCCGGCTAGGTTTACAAGTCGAGCTCCATGTGTTCTAATTATGGGGTATGTCGGTTAAGAGAATCTCCCACTGATCCTCATGATTTATGCATGTTTATGATTATGTATATTAGATCAAGTTATGTTCAATAAATCTTTTCTTTTATGATTATGAATATGACTATATTACGAATGTTTTGAAAACCTTGAGCCTTAAATTATATTATGATATTTATGTTATGAGCATGTTTTCCTACTCTTATGATCATTTATGAGTTTTTATATATTTTAAATATCCGTTTTACTTGCCTTGCATACTCACTACATTCCACGTACTAACCACATACTTTCTAGTTGTATCATTTCATGTTACAGGACCCGGCTCTCAGGCTCATCCCCGTCAATAGTCTATTCAGAGTTAGCTATCAACCCTTTTGGTGAGTCCTCATGTTCTGAGGTCCATACGTTCAGACCTTTATATTCTTTTTTTTCAGTTTTGCTGGGTTAGTTGGGGATGTTATTCCATCAACCCATCTGATATGATAGAGGCTTTCAGACTAATTGTAGGACTCAACTATTATGTATTTTAGTACGTTCTGCTCATCATGCTACGTTATGTTACATTATGTTTCCACTATATCATATGTTCTGTATTCCTCTCTAAGTGATATGAAGTTAGATTAATTTTCGTGCCATGGATCGACTTGGAGTCTCTCGAGACTCCTTGTCCCATGTTACGATCCGGGTCTATGTTCGGGTCGTGTCCAACTTGATATCAGAGCATTAGGTTTTAAAGTATCCTAGGGTGTCTGAAAGCCGCGTTAAGTAGAGTCCTTTTCATGGGTGTAAAGTGCGCCACACTTATGAAAAAGTGGCTACGAGACGTTTAGGAAATGTTCCCTTCTTTCATGATCTATGTATTGTGATGAAATATCTTTCTATCCTTCTAACTCGTGTATTCACACTCCAAAGAATAACTCCATTCAGTGGAATAAGAGGTGCTCTCGAGTCATTTCTCCCTGCAGGAGTTAATAAAAGCTAAGACGGAAGAATTCATGAACTTTAAGTAAGGAACCAAAAGAGTGGGGGAGTACGACTAGAGAAGTATGAAGCCTTCCATGATAGCCTTAGAGGAAAATGGAAAGTCAAGAGATGGTGATTTTTGCCTAGCCTTAAGAAGGGGACCAATCCTCAGAATGACGACCTTTATGCTAAGGGGGAGATCATAAAGTGAAGGACCAGGTCAAGCCTTAAGTTTCAATTGTGAAGGTCCAAGATCAGTAACTATGGGAGATCTATCCATGCTTATTCAGGTGTCTTTCCGTACTTCAGTCTATGTGATACTCTACTCATGTCGTATGTGAACATGTTATTCCCATGTCTAAATTCCAAGTACTCCTAACGTGTATTCGTACTCAGATTCATAAAATGAGAAGCAACTACTTCAGGTGGTGATTCCAGTATTCTTCTATGATTCCATAAATCTCAGCTTCATGTCATGTCCCTTGTTATGTATGTAAACTCATGTCTCTCAGCATGCTCAGCTCTATGGACTCAGTCCTTCAGATTTGCCTTACTAGCTCATAAGATCATGTTATATCAAGTATATGCCCAACTTAGATTTCTTGAATGATTCATGCTCATAATTTCCTTACTCTAATCCCTATGAATACTCCCACATGATGGAAATGATGGTTAAAATGTGGACGTTTAGGATAACTTCCTATCCCTACCATAGGTGTTAGGTATGTAGAACTTCAGGAAGCACAGTTATTAGCGAAGCCTTGAAGTGTAACAACCCACATGGTCATTTTGTGACTTTTGACCCATTTCCCTAGTTTGAACCTTTTCACATCTTTATTTTGCTATTTATGACTTGTAGAGATGGATGACACCATTCCCGAGACTATCCAGTGAAGATTGGACAAGATTTTTTGTTTTTGGAAAGTTTGAAGTTTGAGAGGTTTGATCAAAGTCAACATTTTTTGTTAACGAGCTCAAATTTGGATTTTTGAAAGCTCTGTTAGTTTTTAATGGTGATTTATGACTTAATTGGGTAGTTTGCATGGATTCTGAGGTGTTCGGGAGTGATTTGAACCTTTGGTTGAATTTATGAGCTTTGAGGAAGCTAAGTTTGACCAGGGTTAACTTTCGATCAAAACAACCTCATATAGGTTATTTGATGATTTCAACAGGTCCGTAATGTGTTTTATGATTGAATTACATGTTTGGTTTGTGACCAGAGGATTCTGAATGAGTTTCGGGTGAATTTGAACTTTTTGTGAGTTTAGCATGATTTTAAGCATAAAATGTGACAACTCAGAGGTTCATTTTTAGTTTTTGAGATCGAAAAATTATTCAGAGGCTTTCAAAATTCTTAGAATGAATTATAGGAGTTATCTTAAAAGTCTGGTGTAATTTCGATAATCCAAGATCAAGTTTTATTACAAAATATAAAATAATTCTTGAACAAGCAAAAATGACGTCTGACTGGGCAAACGAGCACCAAATAGAGTTTCGATTGAACGAGTAGATCCTTATCATTATTTGGGAACTATAGGAAAAAAATTTGTCGCATTTCGAGTTCGTATATGATGAAGTTATGGCCATTTTAGTAAAAATTAAAGTTGTTGGTGCTGCCCTATATAAATACCGGAACAGTGTATTTTTGCACAAACTGTTTATTTTGTATTTTGAGTATATTTGCAGTTCTAGAGCTCGGAATTGAGTGATTTTTGCGAAATTCTTCTATATTTAATAACGGGGTAAGTATATAAACCTTAATTTGGTATTTCTCCATGATTTCATTAGTTGGTTTTCATTTGCATCTGGGAATTTGTTGGAGGAAAATTTAAAATTTCAGGTCTAGAGCTAAGAGACTGTATTTTGATGAATTCAAAGTCGATTTGAGCTTCCTTTTGGATGAAATTTCATATTTGAGTTCTTTACATAATGAGTAACATGATTTTCAAATAAGATTTCAGTTTTGCCCTTGCAGGCTTGGGGTTGACTTTTGGATTGACTTTTTTGGTAGGGATAGAAGTATATCAATATGGGTGTCCATGATTTTATTTTCTTATGTAGAATACGTATTTGACCATATTTTTATCATTTAGAAGGGATACGAAAGGGCGAATTCATAATTTGATGTTTGAGCTTTCTTTTGAGGCAAATAGAGATTTCTTGATTCTTTGAGGATCGGAAGGAAGGGGAAGCTTAGTCCCCAGTATGTTGGGCCATATAGGATTGTGAGACGTGTTGGAAAGGTGGCCTATGAGTTGGAGCTACAAATGGAGTTAGCTTGGGTGAATTTGGTGTTTCATGTGTCCTTGTTGAATAAATGCATCGGAGATCCATCTTTAGTGATTCCGGTAGAGAACATTGGGATGAAGGAAAACCTTACCTAGGAGGAGGTATCAGTTGAGGTCCTTGATCATCAGGTTCATAAGTTGAGAAATAAGGAAGTAGCCTCGATGAAGGTTCTGTGGATAAATCATCTTATTGAGGGAGCTACGTGGGAGGCCAAAGTAGATATCATGGCTAAGGACTCGTATCTTTTGCCTTCCGGCTCAGTTCTAGCTTGATGTATTAGTTTCCTCCTTAGTGCTCTATTCAATTTCATGTCAAGTTCATATCTCTCAGTTCCTTTCATGTCTTAGCATGCACGTATGTTTCATGAATTCAGTTCAGTCAGGAATCTTAGTCCGAAATTAGTCACTCCATCAGTTTTTAGCTTTAATTATTTAGTTTTGGGATTGCAGTTCCTTCCCTAGACTTTCAGTATGCTTGATCTAAACTCGAGGATGAATTTTCCCAAGGGGGAGATAATGTAACACCCCAAAAGTTCCCTAGGTTAGACCCGAGGCCTACAACAGAAAACAACAAGAAAAAAATACCAGAACCAAACAACGAACCTCAGTACGGTTCATTGTAGGGTCCAATGGGTCATTGGAATTGCTCTTTGTTTCATTACTAGAAAGCTGTCAAAAAATTTCCCAAAACCAACGTAAGGATTGTATGGACCGTGGCTTTATTGAATCGGTCATTATTTGTGGTTGTTGCAACAGATTAAGAGAATTTCGAAGGAAGAATGGGGGAAACCAATGGATAGACCAATGGTTCGTTGTTTGTTACCACGGCCCATTGGATGGGTCGTTGGTTCTGCTAGTATGTTGAAAATCTCAGGCTAAGTTCGGAACCATTCTAGGTATATGAATAGACCCGAGCCAATGAATTTATGGAAGAAAGGTTTTAAGATCAATTCTTAAGAATAAGAAGTTCATTACATGCAAATTATGGTCATAAGGAATCTCTAGTACAAAGTTGAGTTGAGAGCCCCTTTACCGATTGAGTGTTCGTATAAGTTCTCACAAGGGTCAATTTCAAACAATCATAACCTCTCATTTTACAAAATGTTTTTGGATGATTCAGCACCTCAAATTAAATCCCTTGATGTATTTTTCCAATGCATCAAACCTTGCATCAATCGAAGTTCAACGTAAAAAGTTATGAGTAGTTTAGTGAAGCAGCAACAGGTAACAACGAACCTCAGAACGGGCCATTGTAGCAATCAACGACCCGTCCTATTGGTCGTTGGAACTTCTAGTTCCAGGTCTTTTCTTGGCAGTTTGGGGGTATTTTGGTAAACCCCTATGCTTCTAACTCCTAAATAACATCATTTTGGACTTCCTTAAGGTCAGATTAAAGGGATTAACCTAGCCTAAATCCTCACCCTCTCCAAAAGATCAATAGTTGGATTTTCTCTCATGAAAGGAGCTAGGGTTCTTCTTCAACCTCTTCAAATCTTCTTGGATTCTTCAAGGAAAGTCAAGAGATAATCAACCCAGGTATGTAGGGTTACGAATGAGTGTTTTTGTTCACACCCATGCCCATTCTTTATCAATTTGTGAAAATCTATCAAAATCTTATGGGGTTTTATTCAATTTTTGTGAAAATCTAATGATTTGTTAATGAGTTATTATGATTTGTGATTTACATCACATTTAATGGATTTTTATCAGATTTTATAATTATTTTTTATTATAAAATTATTGATTTCGATTTCTACTAAATTTAGCTTAATTATGTAAGATCTATGATGAATCGATTTATGATCTACTCTTCAATTGTTTATATATACAAACCCAGCATGATTTATGATTTGAAATATGGATTTATTTAGTTACCCATCATGATTTGATGATTTACGAGTTATATACATAATCTACAAGTATGCATGAACTTTATGATTTATGGAGTATGTTTTTGCCGACTCACGGGCCTTATATCATGGCTAGTTCACGTATGTACAAGTATGTTTATGATTATCATGATTTAACTAGCCCATGAATTCATGCACATTATACTATGAGGACTATATACGTNTATTCCTGCCTTATGCAGGGAAAGAGTTGGCAGGGATACAAGGGAGATGATTATCATGATTTAACTAGCCCATGAATTCATGCACATTATACTATGAGGACTATATACGTTTTGGGAGTAGTATTGAACACCAAGTAGGTTCAGGGCCTAGGTTCTGCCCCGAATCTTATAAACTACGTGCCACAATAGGTATGTTGGGACTCCCTTGTGAGTTTCCCCGGCCCAAATTTCTTCATGGTGATATCACGCCCTTTATGGTTATAACCTTGGCAAGGTACGAACGGCCTCCTAGCTAGGTTTACAAGTCGGGCTCCATGTGTGCTCATATGGGGTATGTCGGTTAAGAGAATCTCCCACTGTTCCTCATGATTTATGCATGTTTTTGGTTATATATATTGGCTCAAGTTATGTTCAATAAAGATTTTCTCTTATGATTATGATTACGACTGTATTACGAATGTTTTGAAAACCTTAAGCCTAATGTTATATTACAATATTTATGTTATGAGCATGTTATCGTACTCTTATGATCATTTATGAGTTTTTATATATTTTAATTGTCCGATTTACTTACCTTGCATACTCGGTCATTCCACGTACTGACCGCATACTTTCTATGTTGTATCATTTCATGATACAGGACCCGGCTCTCAGACTCATCCCCCTCAGTAGTCCATTTGGAGTTAGCCATCAGCCCTTTTGGTGAGTCCTCATGTTCCGAGGACCATATGTTCAGACCTTGATATTCTTTTTTTTCAATTTTGCCGATTTAGTTAGGGATGTTATCCCATCAACCCATCTGATATGATAGAGGCTTTTATACTAATTGTAGTACTCAGCTATTATGTATTTTAGTATGTTCTGCTTATCATGCGATGTTATGTTACTTTATGTTTCCGATATATCGTATGTTCTATATTCCGTTCTAAGTTATATGAAGTTAGATGAATGTTCGTGCCATGGGTCGACTTGGAGTTTCTCGGGACTCCTTGTCCCGTGTTACGATCGGAGTCTATGTTCAAGTCGTGACATAGTCCTGGTGGCAAGGCTAACTCATAATCTACTTCCCCCACATGCCGAAGAATCTCGAATGGCCCAATGTATCTCGAGCTAAGTTTTCCCCACTTTCCAAACCTCATCACCCCCTTCATAGGGGAGACCTTGAGCAACACTTGCTCTCTCAATACGAACTCTATGTCCCTCACCTTTCTGTCTGCATATTGCTTCTGCCTTCTTTAAGTAGCTACAAGTCATTCCTAAATCACCCGAACGTTTTCCAAGGACTCTTTAAGCAAGTCTGTACCCCAAGGTCTCACTTCAAATCCATAGAACCACCCGATTGGAGTCCTGCATTTTATCCCATACGAAGCTTCGAATGGCGCCATGCCAATACTCAGGTGATAGCTATTATTGTAAGCAAATCCTGCCAAAGGTAAATATTTATCCCAATGACCCTCAAAATCAATCACATAGATCTGAAGCATATCTTCTAACACCTGAATTGTCCTTTTTGACTGCCCTTCTGTCTGCGGATGGAAAGATGTGCTCAAGTCCAACCTGGTATCTAGTTCTACTACAAGGTCCTCCAGAAATGGGAACTGACACCCCATGCAACCGAATCACCTCTTTCACATATAGCTTGGTCAGTCTCTTTGCATTGTAAGTCTCTTTTAAATGTAAGAAGTGGGAAGACTTAGTTAGTCTATCAATGATGACCCAAATAGAGTCAAACTTCCCCAGCATCTTTGAAAAACCAACCACGAAGTCCAGCGCTATGCGCTCCTATTTTCACTTTGGGATGGGCATCCTCTGAAGTACTCCCCCAGGCTTCTGATGCTTATACTTCACCTGCTGACAGTTTAGACACTGGGAGACGTGATTGTCAATGTCCCTCTTTATTATGCCCCACCAATAATGTCGTTTCAGGTCATGATACATTTTAGTAACACTAGGATGGATAAAGTACCTTAAGTTGTGAGCTTTTGATAGAATGGTTTTGATCAGCTCACCAACCTGGGGAACATATACACATCCCCTTATTCTCAGGACCCCTTCTTCATCTAATGTTGCTTCCTTAGCTTCCTCTCATAAGACTTTGTCCTGAATCTTACCCAGTTTTGCATCCTCAAACTACCTAGCTTTCACTTCCTCTAGCAATGATGACTTAGCCTCCACATTGGATAATACCCCTCCTGTCTCTGCCAACGTGAGTCTCACTAGGCTGTTGGCCAAGGTCTGAACTTCTCTGGCCATCAGCCATCGAGTCATTTCCAAACAAGCCAGACTGCCATGCTCATTGCTTTTCAACTTAAGGCATTTGCCACCACATTTGTCTTTCCTAGGTGATATAGGATTGTAACATCATAGTCCTTAAGTAGTTCCATCTATCTCCTCTACCTTAGATTAAGATCTTTCTGGGAGAGCACATACTACAGGCTGTAATGGTCTGTGAACACCTTACAACGAGTCCCCTACAAGTAATGCCTCAAAATTTTCAGGTGAACACTGCCGCTTCCCACTCCAAGTCATGTGTAGGGTAATTTTTCTCATGCACTTTCAACTGTCTCGAAGCATAAGCAATGACCTATCATTCTGGCATAAAAACAACACCTAACCTAGACCATGAGACATCATAATAAACTACAAAATCTTTACCTTTCATCAGTAGTGCCAGGGTAATTGCCGTGGTTAGCAGGGTTTTGAGCTTTTGAAAACTCTCTTCACATTCCTCAAACCATTCGAAAGACACATCTTTTGGAGTCATCCATGTCAACACTGAGGCAATGGCTGTGATCCTCTTTATAAATTGACGGTAATAGTTGGCTAGCCCCACAAAACTCCGTACTTCTGTCACTATAGTAGGCCTAGCCAGTTTCGAACTGCTTCAACCTTCTATGGATCCACCTTAATACCTTCCTTGGAGAGTACATGCCCCAGAAAAGACACTGACTCCAGCCAAAATTCACATTTGGTGAACTTGGCATATAGTTGTTTCTCCTTCAACAACCCCAACACAATCCTCAAATGATTCTCATGCTCCTGCTTAAATATCATCAATGAACACGATTACAAATGAATTCAGATAAGGTTTGAATATACCATTCATTAAGCTCATGAATGCTTCTGGAGCATATGTGAGTTTGAAGGACATGAATAGAAATCATAATGTCCATACCTGGTCCAAAAAGCTGTCTTAGGAATATCCTCATCATTAATTTTCAGCTGATGATAGCCCAATCTCAACTCAATCTTTGAGAATAATACCCTTAGTAACTGATCAAATAGGTCATCTATTTGAGGAAGGAGGTATTTATTCCGAATGGTTATCTTATTCAGCTGGTAGTAATTGATACACATCTGAATGCTAACGTCCTTTTTTTTCAAAAACAAGATCGGAGCACCCCACGGATAAACACTCGGCCTGATAAACCCTTTATTGAGCAGCTCTTGCAATTTCTCCTTGAGTTATCTCAGCTCATCTAGTTCCATTCTATATGGCGGTATAGAAATAGGTCGAGTCCCTGGCTCTAAATCTATGCAGAAGTAAATATCACAATCCGGTAGCATGCTAGGCGGATATATAGACAATACCTCTAAGAATTTACAAACCACGGTGACCGACTCTATGGAAGGACCCCTTTAATTGGAATCCCGAATGTGGGCTAGATATGCTGAACACCCCCACCCTATCAATTTTAGGGAATAAATACAAGAGATGAGTTTCTTAGGAGCAGGGCTACAATTCCTTTTTCACTCCAACCTGGATAACCCTGGCCCCGCTATGGTGACTGTCTTAGCATGGCAATCCAGCATGGTGTGGTATGGAGACAAACAACTCATTCTCAAGATCACATCAAAATCTACCATGTCTAAGATCACCAAATCTACCCGAGTATCACAACCCATGAAGTCCATAGAACAAGCAAAGAATACCCTATCCACCACTACAGGATCCCCAACAGGAGTGGACACATGGATAATAATATCAAGTATATCACAAGAAAGATCCAACCCCACAATAAAATAAGCAGACACATAGGAAAAAGTAGAACTAGGATCAGACATGGCCATAGCCATTTTGTTGCATACAAAAATCGTATCTGTGATTAAAACATCTGAAGCCTCTGCTTCGAGCCCACCCGAAAATGTATAGAAGTGGGTCTGATTACCTTCTTATGACCCACCCCTGTTGGGTTGTGCAACCCCTCTGTCAGACTTATTTCCACCCTTTCTGGTATGAGTGCCTCCTCTACTTGGATGGGTGCCGCTTCTAACCGCTAGTTGATTGCCCTTTGATGAGATGTGAGTTTATAATACTTTCAACGCTCAAAACTAAGAAAATAGTATGGACTTAGGTGTGTTTATTTGGATATAAGGAACTTTTTCTTTGATTATAGGACAAATAAGTGTTGGAGAAAGAATATGCAAAAGATATCCTGAAAATGCAGAAAATGGGCTAAAGTCACAGTCTAAGAATGAGCCGTAGGATGATGGTACGAGTCGTACTAAGAACTGTGAAAAGTTTCAGATGGCTGAATTGTGAAGAGTGCAACCTATGACTCTCAGTACGATCAGTACAACATTGGTACGAGCCGTAATACTGAGTCGTGGAAATATTCAGAAGAATTGCACAAGAGGCAGACTCTTGACACAGATAAACAGTACGAGTCATGGAGGCAAGGTACGAGTCGTACCATCACACTCGTGAAAAACTTTAGAAAAATTCAGAGTTCTCAGAGTCAAGCCACGAAAGAATAGTACGACTCATAGTATGCTTGTACGATTCGTACCAAGGCTCAACACTTAAGCAAATTTTAGCAAGCTAAGGACATATGGATAGCAGGTATGACCTGTACAATCCTGCTATGGGTCGTAGGATCTGTCGTGGCTCATGTGGCTCCAGTTATGAAAATTTACCCTGTTATCTTAGGAAAAGGATTCTTATATCTGTATAAATTCCTTTTATGTTTTCTTATCAGTAGAGAACATCTAGACAAGATTTAGAGAATGTTGGAAGTAGTTAGATAAGGTTAGGAAGTGAGAAAAAACATAGAATTGAGTTAATTGACTTGTGATCAACCTTTTCTTGATTTCTTTCTTGATCTTTGTGAATTGTTCTCGAGTTATTTTGGAGATAATCAAAGAACCCTTTTCTCTCATCTACAATTGTAAGTATTGAATTATGTGTTTAATTATGAATGCATATCACAACCTTGTAACTATGAGAGGCTAAAACCTCCATAGCTAGGGTTGTGGGAAGCATGGTGGATTAATGAGCTAGGGTTACACAAGAGTGATTCAAAAACAAATGCAAAATGCTTTTATTGTATTCTCTTCATGCTTAAATGTTTCTTAAAGATGTACATCATTAGGACTTGCCAAAATTCTTTATTTTACTGAGCCTAGAGAGGTAGAGATTAGGAAAAGAGAATTGCAACAAAGCCTTGATCTTGATGATCATTGTATTAACTTGAGTTGTGGTCGCAAGATAGTTAAATGTGGAACATATTGATAACGGATAGTTTGAAACCGCTCATGAAACCTGAATCGGTGATTGAATATAGTCATACAGTAGGGACGAACCAGTCACTTGGATGAACCCTAATTACCAGTTCTACAAGTAAGCATTGGTATTTATCATGTGTGTATACCTGAAGAAGTTATGAACCCATGGGGAAAACAAACCCTAGTTATTCTTAACTCTTGATTTTACATCACAACTTCAATCATTTTTTTTAATTATTATTTTCTTGAAACCCCCAAATTAGAGTAACTAAGTAACAAGTTCACTTACCGGCATTAATCTAGATCTTCCATATTCCCTGTGGGATCGACCCCAACCTCTTAGTTGGGTTCTTTATTGACAATGCCCGCTTCATACTTCAGCAGGAGGTGTGAGTTTAAGCGTTATCAAAAAGTGGCACCGTTGTCGGGGAATACGGCTAAGACTAGATTAATTTCTTGTATTTGACTTTTTGTAGTTGTTTCCTTAATTATGTTTTATTTTTGTTTGTGATACCCACAGGTTGTTTCCCCGTGGATTCCAAGCAATCAGAGTAATGGAAATCCCCTAATTCTGTTAAACCCCGAAATTGAACAAACACTACGCAGAATAGAAAATTAGGAGCAAAAAGATGCCCGTATAGCTGAAGAACTAGTAGGCCGAGCTAGCTCGGAAAACTGCACTTCAGGATACAGAGGATGCCAGAGAGGAGGTTGTTAATGTTGGATGACATGGGCGGGGAAACAGAGGTCATTGTTTTGCCCCTTAGTTCTTCGATGATGAGGACCCAGATATTGATGAAGTTGGGTAGACTTGAGCAGTTGTACCACCACCACTGCCCGCTGAGGCAAAATTTGACATCACAAGCATCATGATTCAATTGTTAAACATGAAAGAGGTGTTCAATGGTCACGCAGCAGATAACGCCAACCTGCACCTGATGAACTTCATTGGAATATGCAAGGCGTACAGGTTGCCTGGATTTATCCAAGATGCCGTCAGGCTTAGACTATTCCCCTTTTCTCTGTTAGAGGAAGCCACTTTGTGGTTATCGTAGTTGCCTAACTACTCCATAGCCAACTGGAGGG
>JACEIK010000186.1:23647-37103 GCA_018107945.1 Datura stramonium | reverse complement strand
CTAATTAGTACCTACCTTTAGGAGTGATTAACTAATTACTACATGTGTGTATATTTTGAATGATCCGAAGCATTGAGGAAGGGAAAAGCTCCTGCAGAGTAGCTAAGTCGGTAACTTCAATTAATCGAAGTAGGTTATGGTTGGAGGGTTAGACCCTACTTAATGGCTTATATGTTTAGGCCATAATTTTATGTGATTGGTCTTCATACATCTCTTTTTGTGAACTTTTCCTGTGAATGAATATGATTACCATGTTTATAGAAAATAATGATTTACATGTTCTTAAGTGTATGTGAAAATGTGAAGTGAACTACTTGTCATGAATTGATCATGTGAGCGGAGAACTAGAAATTAGTGTATATGTGAATGTGTACGACTCTACACTCAGAAAAAAAGTGCAGCAGTGGCAGTTTCGGAGTTGATAAGGTGAGCAAATGAGGATGCAGTTCATTCTTCCATTGCAGATGTCAGCCGCAGTTCGTAGTAGAGTAAGAGGCAGAGGTCGTGGTTGGAGACCCGCTGTGGCTAGAGGAGGGGCTCGTGCTCCTGGTCTAGTCAGGGAGAGGTTTGCATCTCCTGTGACACCAGTAGTGCAGGAGCGGGTGGCTGTTGAGGTCGAAGTCCCAACACAAGAAGAAGCTCCTACTGCGCCAGCCTCCTCTAAGGTTCTAGCTTAGGTCCATAACCTTCTGAGCGGCCTTGGGAATTGGGCAGCTCCAACAACTCCAGCAGGGCAGTAGTAGCGAATACAGTATGCAGTTGTTGTGTCTTTGCGGATTGATGACATGTCTAAGGCTATTATGTTTCCGAGGCCGGTAGTAGGATCGATGATGACAAGGGACGAGCATGACTTGTTTTGGAGGTTCACCAAGATAAAGCCTCCTATTTTCTATGGAACAGATTCAGAAGACGCCTATGAGTTTATCATTGACTTCCATGAAAGCCTCCACAAGATGGGGGCGGTGGAGAGGTACGGAGTAGAGCTAGTTACCTTTTAGTTGATGGGATATACCAAGCTCTGGTGAAGAGCTTTTGTGGAATGCGGACCAGAGTGGTCCCTACCATTGACTTGGACCTAGTTCTACTCCACGTTCCTAAAGAATCTTTTCCCTATACTCTGAGGGATAGGAGATGGGATGAGTTCACCATCATTAAGCAGGGAAGCTTATCCGTTGCTGCATACGAGGCTCGATTTCACTCCCTGTCCAGGTATGCTCTACCCTTACTACCTGTTGAGGAGGAGAGAATTAGGCGGTTTGTTAAAGACCTAAATGTAGGTCTCCAGGTATCAGCTTTACAAATGGTATCTTCAGGTAAGACCTTTCAGGAGGTGGTAGAGTATGTGAAGTTGGTTAATGGAATGAGACAGGAGGGTTATGCGAGAAATAGAAAGAAGAAGTCTCGGAGAGTGGGTTCTTTCAGTGGTTTTTATGTGAAGGATCCAGCACCACAAGGTTTCTTTGGGCGCCCTATTCGATCTACCATGCGGGTGTCAGTCGGAGGTCCACCAAGGACAGCACCGTGACCTTCAGGTGCAGCTGGGGGTACTCAAATGATTCATTCTAATTTTGGGGCTCGTCCTATTTCTTCTGTTCCAGCTCAGAGACCAGTTATTGAGAAGATTTGTCATGAGTGTGGTGAGTATGGCCACATCCGCAGATGGTACCCCAGGTTTGGATAAGGTGGGCAGATTATTCCTCACCCAGCTCCTTAAGTTCCGGCCCCAACTAGGAGGGGAGGTAGTGCATTCAATCCAGATCATCCACAGCTGGGATGAGGTGGTCAGCCAGCCATTAGAGGTGGTGTTTAGCAGGGTAGGGGACGTGCTTAGGTGGGTAGAGGTGACACCTACGCAGGTAGAGGGGTGACATAGCCCAACCATGGTAGTTCTCAGACTGGTAACCAGGCCCACTTTTATGCTTTTCCTGGTAAGCTCGAAGTAGAGGCTTCAGATGCTGTCATTACTGGTACTATCTTTGTCTTTTACAAAATGGCTATTGCGTTGTTTGACCTAGTCTCTACATTTTTTATGTGTCTGCTTATTTTCTTTAGGTATGGATCTTGTGTATGATGTGCTTAATACTCCTATCTGTGTGTCTACTCCTGATGGGGATTCTGTGTTAGTGGATAGGGTTGTTCACAATCGCATTGTTGATTTCATGGGATTTGACACTTTGGAAGACTTAGTGATTTTAGACATGGTTGATTTTGATATAATTTTCTGAATGAGTTGATTGTCACCTTACCATGCCATTTTAGATTTCTATGCTAAGACCGTCACTATATCGGGTCCAAAGTTGTCTAGGTTGGAGGTGAAAGGGAATTGTAGCCCTGCTCCTAAGAAACTTATTTCTTATATTCGTGCCCGTAAGTTGATAGAGTGGGGTTGTTCAGCATATCTAGCATATATTCGGGATACTAAGTTCAGAGGGTCCTTCCATAGAGCCGGTCCTAGTTTTTTGTGAGTTCTTAGAGGTGTTCCCTGCAACTTGCCCGTCATGCCGCCACATCGTGATATAGATATCTGTATAGACTTCGAACCAGGAACCCGACGCATTTTTATTCCTCCATACTGAATGGCACTTGTTGAGTTGAGAGAACTCAAGGAGCAATTGTAGGAGTTGTCTAGTAAAGGATTCATAGACCGAGTGTGTCTCCTTGGGGTGCCCTGGTTTTGTTTGTAAAGAAGAAGGATGGTAGTATGCAGATGTGCATCGACTACCGTTAGTTGAACAAGGTAACTATTCGAATTAAGTACTCCCTTCCTCGAATAGATGATATGTTTGACTAGTTAAGGGAGCGGGGATGTTTTCAAAGATTGATTTGAAGTCTGGTTATCGCCAGTTGAAAATCTGGGCTAAAGACATTCCCAAAACAGCCTTTTGGAACATGTATGGGCATTACGAGTTTCTAGTCATATCAGTCGGACTCACTTATGCCCCCGTTGCATTCATGAGCCTGATGAATGGTATTTTCAAATCTTGCCTGGATTCCTTTGTTATTGTGTTTATTGATGATATCTTGATGTATTCTAAGACCAAGTAGGAGCATGAAAATCATCTAAGTATTGTGCTAGGATTACTGAAGGAGAAGCAGTTGTATGCTACATTCACCAACTGCGAGTTTTGGTTAGAATTAGTGTCCTTTCTAGGGCATGTGGTTTCCAAGGAGGGAATCCGAGTAGATCCAAAAAAGGTAGAGGCATCCAGAAATTGGGCGAGGCCAACTAATGTGACAGAAATTCAGAGTTTTGTGGGGCTATCATTCGTGAAGGGACTAGCCTCGATCGCTTTGACATTGATCAAGTTGACGCAAAAGGATGTACCTTTCCAATGGTCAGAGGAATGTGAAGCAAGATTTTAGAAACTCAAGACTTTGCTAACCACAACATCTCTTCTGGTGTTACCCCTGGAAGGTAAAGACATTGTTTTTTATTGTGATGCCTCACGGTTTAGGTTGGGTGCTGTGTTAATGCAGGAAGGACAGGTTATTGCTTATGCCTCGAGACAGTTGAAGGTGCATGAAAAGAATTACCCTGCACATGATCTAGAGTTAGTAGGGGTGCTTTTTGCACTGAAAATTTGGAGGCACTATCTGTATGGAGCTCGATGTGAGGTTTTCACGGATCATCACAGTTTACAACATGTGTTCTCCCAGAAATATCTAAATTTGAGATAGAGGAGATGCATGGAGTTTCTTAAGGATTACGATATCACCATCTTATACCACCTAGGAAAGGCCAATATGGTGGCAGATGCATTGAGTAGGAAGGCGGTGAGTGGGCAGTTTAGCTTGCTTGGAAGCTACTCAGCGGTCGGTGGCTAGGGAAGTCCAGACTTTGGAAAACTACTTGGTGAGGTTGTCATTAACCGAAATCGCTGGAATACTAGAAAATTGGAGGCTAAATCCTCACTTCTAGAGAAAATCAAAACCAGGCAGTTTGAAGATGAAAGGCTTGGTAAGATCAGGGATAAAGTTCTACGGGGAGAAGCCAAGGAAGCAGTGTCAGATGATAAAGGCGTCTTGAGAATAAAGGGGTGGGTGTGTGTTACCGATTTGGTGAGCTAAGTAAAACTCTCTTGGTAGAAGCTCACAACTTGAGGTACTCTATTCACCTCGAAGTCACCAAGATGTACCACGATCTAAAACAGCACTATTGGCGAAGCAAGATGAAGAGGGACATTATAAACTACGTTGCTCAGTGTTTGAATTGTCAGTAGGTGAAGTACGAGCACCAAAAGCCTTGAGGAGTACTTTAGTGAATGCCTATCCCTAAGTGGAAATAAGAGAGGATAACTATGGACTTCGTGGTTGGTCTTCCTAAGACTTTGGGAAAATTTGACTTAATTTGGGTCATAGTGGACAGATTGACCAAGTCTGCTCATTTCTTGCCAGCCCAGGTAACTTACAACACTGAGAAACTAGCCAACCTATATGTGAAGGAGGTAATTCGGTTACACGGGGTGCCTGTTTCAATTGTATCATATAGGGGCATACTGTTCACTTTCCATTTCTAGAGGACCTTGCAGATCAAGTTAGGTACGAGGTTGGACTTGAGCACAGGCTTTCATCCTCAGACAGACAGACAATTGGAATGGAGTATTCAAGTATTGGAGGATATGCTTCGAGCGTGTGTGATAGACTTCGGGGTCCATTGGGACAAATTCTTGCCTTTGGAATAGTTCGCCTATAACAATAGCTACCACTCCAGCATTAGAATGGCACCATTTGAAGCTTTGTATGGGAGAAAGTGCAAGTCTCCAATTGGGTGGTTTGATGCATTTGAGGTGAGGCCTTGGGGGACTGATTTGTTAAAGGAGTCCTTGGAAAAGGTTCGAATAATTCAAGACCGCCTGGTAGCTTCTTAGAGTAGGCAGAAGCAATATGCAAACAAGAAAGTAAGGGACATGGAGTTCATGAAAGGGGAGCAAGTGCTGCTCAAGGTGTCCCCTATGAAGGGGCGATGAGGTTCGGAAAGCAGGGTAAGATCAGCCCGAGGTATATTATGCCATTTGAAATACTCCAGCGTGTGGGGGAATTGGCTTATGAGTTGGCATTTCCACCAGGATTGTCTAGAGTGCATCCGACATTTTATGTGTCTAGGCTGAAAAAGTACCATGGAGATGGAACATATATCATCAAGTGGGACTCTGTGTTACTAGATGAGAACTTATCCTTTGAGGAGGATCCTGTAGCGATATTGGCTAGAGAGGTTCGAAAGCTGAGATCGAAAGAGATTACGATAGTTAAGGTCCAGTGTAAGAACCATCCTATTGAGAAAGCCACTTGGGAGACCGAGGTGGATATGTGAATCAAGTCTCCCCAGCTGTTTATAGAATTTGGAACGTATCCTTCCTACTTTTGTGTAAACCGATCGAGGACAAACGGTATTTTAATTGGTATCTTATGAAATGACCCGAATATCATTACAGAATGAATAGGGACTTAGAAATCTGAAAGAAGGTTAAGCGAGGATAGGAAGGTTTTGAAATAAATTAAGTATGGAATTGGGCATTTTCAGGTAGATACTGGCTCGGGGGACCGCTGTAGTGGTGGATTTTCATTGCAGCATGACCATGGTGATAGTCAGAGTCTCGCCATAGTGAGAAAGAGGATAATCTCTGGAACCGTTGCAACAGAAAAGTTATCGCCACAACAGGAGACGAGAATCAGAAAATGGGTTTAAGTGGAATTCCTGGGATTAAGTCCCATTATTTCCAAAACATGAGAGAGCAAAGTTTGAGAGAAATTTCTTTCCCAGAGAAGAAAGTAGTGGTGAAAAGGTGAGTTGCTTGTCATCTAACCCCTTTAATGGGTATTGTTTATCATAGAAGATTAATGGGGACCTATTAATGGTGAAAATCTGAACTAGAGAACCCTAGGTTGATGAACTAGGGCTGAATTATGGGGGAGTAATGGGAGGTTTTGATTGTTGAATTTTGGGTAATGATAACTTCCTAAGGTTCCTCTTGTTAATATTGATGGGTTAGACAAGGTGGGAACCTAGAATTAGGTGGAAGGGAAGGGTTTCCTGTTAAATTGCCCTGAAAAAGAAGGGATTTGATCTAATTAGGCCCTACCTTGAGGAATGAATAACTAATTACTATATGTGTGTAGATTTCAAATGATCTGAAGCATTGAGCAAGGGCAAAGCTCCTGCACAGTTGCGAAGTCGGTAATTTCGATTAATCAAGGTAGGTTATGGTTGGAGGGTTAGACCCTGGTTAATGACTTGGATGCTTAAGTGATAATTTTATGTGATTGGTATTCAGAAATCCCTTGTTGTGAGTTTGTCCTGCGAATGAGTATGATTACCATGTTGATATAAAGTAATGATTAACATGTTATTAATTGTGTTTGAAATTGTGAAGTGAACTGCTTGTCATGAACTGATCATGTGAATGGAGAATTAGAAATTATTGTATATTTGAATGTGTACGACTTGCATACTTGTTGTTTTACAAAAGTTGAGAATGAATAGGATAGAAATCATATCCTGAATTAAGAGGCTCGAGCCCAAGGGAAGCATTCGGGCGAGCAAATATTATTATTGAGTGACTCGTGTCCGAGGGGATCATCCGAACGATCATATGAGTGGGAGCGGGTGCCATGCCAGCACTGTACATGGATTTTGAGAGTACCCTGCTGGTCATGACTTGATGGCTAGAAATAAGACCCTCTGGCATGTGTGTACATGACTTGTGTGGTTGAGTGTTAGAGGGAGATAAAGGAGGCGTGTGCCCGTCATGTTACCCTTGGCTTTGTCATTTTGAGTGTTGTTTTCTAATTCCATTTATATTCATGAGGTTGAATGAGGAATGTGCTAAGAGAATGCGTAAGGTACCATTGATATGAAGTGAGTTGATAACGAAGAACATGTCTTTAGTTCTAAGTGTGACTTTTTCACCATATGTAAATATTGAGTAGTTGTTGTCATGATTAACTATGAACTTGTAGGTATTAATAGCTGATATGGTTGTTCTTTTTAATTGTACATGTCTGGTGGATTTATGGAGTATGTGCAATGCTAAATTGCTGAATTGATGAACTATTGAACTGTTGAATGGATAAACTGAGAGAGTGAAGCTATGTCGAACTACTTCCTAAGCAGTACCACTGCAGCAGTCAAGCAATCACTACAACGAAAATGGCCCAATCCACTGAGCAGGCCGGTTGTTCCCTATGTAGAACTAGTGTCTCTGAATTTGTGTTGTACTTCCCTAAAATGTTGTAGACTAGTCTTATATTATTATTACTCGGTATACGTATTATTATGTAGGGTTGGCTGATGATGCCTATCAGTATCGTGTTATATTCTGACCCTACCCATGCACTTCTTTTCTGATTGCAGAGTTTGAGCTAGGAAGTTTCTCACATCCTCACCTGTAGAGCAGCAATTTCAGAGTTGAGAAGGTGAGTACAAGGATACAGTTCACTCTCCCGTTGAAGATCTCTTTTCTTTTCATACATTTGGCAATTTTGTTTACCTATGAGTTGTTAGTTTTCTTAGCATTGTAAAACAGATGTTTGATGCAATGACAATCAAGTTCTAGGGATTTGTTTTATTGGTTTTGGGTTTTTGCAGTATATTGGTTCAAAGTTTTTCTTAAAGAGTATGACAATTGTTTTCTTCATGAATATCTTATTTTGGGTTTATTTGGGGATTTTTATCGGGATTCGCTGGTTCACCCACTGGGGGATAGTGTGGGTGCCAATCAAGGCCACCTAGGTCATGACACAAGATGATAGATGTTAGAAAGGTGAAGGAGACCATCACTCCCACATCTCCACTCCTCACTATAGCTGATTGTCAGGCTCGTAATGAAAGATGGAAGGGTCAGATATTTGGGATGCTAGATTTGCAACTGAGGTTAAAAGGTTGACCAGCCACAAAAGAGGAGATGGCAGCCCTTGAGGCAAGGTACCCACTAATAGAGAGTGCCGTGCAGATATGTAGAGCGGGACCTGCCTTTGAGGAGCCGTTTGATGATGATGAGGCCATGGTGCTCACTGACGAGTTGATGATTTGTACATGGATGAGGATGATGATGCTACTACGGGAGCCATGCAAGTTGATGGCGATGATGATGAGGACGTTGATCAAGATTACAATCCTGAAGATTATGCTTAGCGGCTCAAGAAGTTCCTTTTCTCTACCTATTTGATATGATTGTATGTGCACTGAGGATAGTGCACCGTTTAAATGTGGAGTGGAGAAAAGATTCTTGTTTGTTCTTTGATTGCTATATTTGTAGTTAGGTCATAGTTGTAATGCCCTAGAAACTCAAAGACTAGACTCGGGACTTAAAATAGAGAAAACTGAAAAATCTGCATTAGGTCACAGAACGAGTCTTTTTGTGACCCGTGTGAGGTGACCACGAGTCGTTAAGTGATTCGTGGTGAGGACTTGAGACTTGACTGGAAATTTTTTAATATGGGTAACCACGGGTGTGACCACGAGTCATGGGGTGATTCGTGGTCAGTGATGGATTGGAAGTTGGAAAAGTTAGACAGTGTACCCAACAGGTCCTCACCACGACTTGTTTGGAACACCACGAGTCATGGTGTCACCCGTGGGGACTCCAGGGAATCTTGGGGCAGTGGAGAACACGAGAGGTGACCACGACAACCACGACCTATTAGGTCCCTCATGGGGTGCCTGAAAGTTAGTTTACCTGTAAGGGTGTTTTAGTAATTTTCTAACCTCCTAGACTCTAAACTATGTCATTTTAAGCATATTTTTAGACTACTAGAGGGGTGAGACGGTCTCCTTCCTCATGATATGTGGGAATTCAACAAGGGAATAGTTATTCCCTTATGTCCCCAAAATCCTTATTTGTTTTCTCTATCAGTTTTAGCCCTGAGACTTTCGAATGTGATGAAATTATCTGTCAGACCTCGCTTAATTCATGTGAAATATCATTTATGTTACTTGTTGATGTTTCTTCACCAATTTGTGACTATGTTTTTGCTTTTCTCTATAATGTGAAATCTCGCCCTAGTCTTAATTACAGAGAAACTAGAATCTTGTAATAGTGTTTACATACAGAAATTTTTGCTTGATTCTATCAGTGTTGGGAACTCCCATGTTGTTGACTGTATTGAAAATCAGTCAGACTATTGTCAGTTCCATTTCAGTCAAAATGCTAGAATATCCAATGTTAGTTATAAATATCAGCTAATCAGTTTGACTATAGAAATTCCTGAGGTGTTAGTAGTACCTCCTAGTTATCAGAATTAGATTTAGAACTCAGTTTTAGTGGTACACTAGACAGTCATGACACATTAGATAAGCAGCTCTGACTAGCCTTAAGACCCGAGCTTCATATTACAGCTTATTCTTTAGACGGTTATGACACTTCCAAATAAGCAGCTCTGACCGGTCTTAGAATTCAGTTCCAGAATCTGGTCCGATAAGACTCTCAGGGTGCTTCTAGATAGGTATTTTTGACTAGTCTTGGGCCCCGGTTTTGAGATATCAACCTAGTATTCAATCTAGGACTATCCAGTAGGAGTAGGACTTAGCACCGAGCGGACCAGGGTTCCAGTGCACCCAAGTTCCCAGAACTATGTCTCCAACGTAGGTTACAGTTTTATTGGCCCTCATGGCCCCAGACTCTTGTGATCACCCAGTTCATGCCTTTATACCTTGGCAAGGTATATTGGTTCCTACCGATGGGGTGTATACATCGGACTCCATGTCTAGCTTACGTGGTTATATATCGGTTATAGACTCTCCAACTAGTCAATTCAGTCTCAGTTTAGCTCAGTTCAGCTCAGTATCCTTTAGCCGAATTTAGCTCAGTCTCAGCTTAGCTCAGTTCAGAATAGTTTCAAACTACTCAGTACAGTTACGAGTTCAGTATAGTCTTTCATACCAGTATCTCAGATTCAGATCATGCCTTTGAATATCATAAAGGGTCATTTAGACCATGTCAGTTTATTTCAGTTCAGTAGTTTTAGTGGGTCATTGCATGTCTTTTCAGTTCAACACTTTTATTTCTTGTGTATGGTTTCTCTCACTTACTCAGTACATTCAAAGTACTGATGCATACTTTTATGCTGTATCATTTTATGATACAGCTGTAGGATCTCAGTCGTAGCCTCGCTAGTAGATTGATCTCCGAAAACTTCAGCGGTTCTAGGTTGTGAGTCCTCATCTATCGAGGACAGAGATTATTTCATTCAGTTTCATTTTCGTTTCTTCTATTTAGACTTGGAGTTACCTGGGGGCTTGTCCTAGCAACTCATCAATGGTAGTTGGCTTTCAGACATAGACATGGGTTCAGACTATCAGTTTTGTTTTGATATTTTAAACTATATGATTCCGCTTTATTCTCATAAATGTTTTATACTTTACTTTAAAGCTTCCGCTATATTTATATGTTTACTCAGAATGCTAGTGTATGATAGACCAAGGGTTGACTTGGGGTTACTTGTGACTCCAAGTATTGTGTTCCGTCTAGGGTGTAGACTCGGGGCGTGACAAACTTGGTATCAGAGCACTAGGTTTAGAGTATTCTCAATGTCTAAAAATCGCATCGAGTAGAGTCCTTTTCATGGGTGTGAAGCGCGCCACACTTATGACGGGGAGGCTATGAGATGTTATTAGGAAAGGTCCCTTTTATTCATACTCTTTATCATGCATTGAACTTCAATTCTAGAATCACTCTCCTAACTCGTGCTCTGTTTCGTTTAAGTGAAATCATGCCTCCAAGAAGCGGTAATGTAAGAAGGGCTAGTAATGCTCACCGACTTGCCCCACCAGCCCTGGCAGCCCCTCAGGACAACTCAGTGTCTACCGTAGAGTTCAGGGCAGCTATCCAACTGCTCGCTCAACTGGTTACCAACCAGGTGAACCAACAGGTGGTTCAAATCAACAACCATGGGCCCGCAGCAGCTGCCTGAGTGCGGGACTTCACTCAGATGAACCCTCTAGATTTCCACGGATCTAAGGTGGGAGAGGACCCATAGGAGTTTGTGGACGAGATTAGAAAGATCACCAGGATTATGGGTTTCAGTCCCTCAGAGAGTGCCAACTTGGTTGCCTACCAGCTGAAAGGGGTAGCCCAGGTCTGGTACGAGCAGTGGAAGGAGGGGAATCCAGAGGAAGCAGGACCAGTGGAATGGTAGGAGTTCACTACAGCCTTCCTGGATAAATTCTTCCCTCAGGAGCTCGGGGAGGCAAAAGTAGCGAAGTTCATGAATCTGAGACAGGGAAACCAGAAAGTATAAGAATATTCTCTAGAGTTCACCAGGTTGTCCAAATACTCTCCAGAGATGATGGCTGAGCCAAGGGCTCGCATGATGAAGTTTGTTAATGGGGTATCGAACCTGGTCCTCAAAGAGTGCAGAATAGTGATGCTAATTAAGGATATTGACCTCTCCAACCTTATTTTCTATGCCTAACAGATTGAGGTAGAAAAATTGAGGGACATTGAGTGAAAGAACAAACGGGCAAGGACTGGCCAATCAGATTGCAGCCACCAAAGGTCTGGTGGTAGAAGCTGCCCACAGCAACAGCAATAGCAGCAGCGAGCTCCAACACCCAGCTCAGCCAGCGCCCCTACCTTTTGGTCACGCCAGGATCAGAGGGGTGGAGCATCTGGCTCTCAGTCTCGAAGATACAGTGCCGGCAACAGGTATCCAGCTTGCCCCAAGTGTGGCAAGAACCACCCAGGAGAGTGTCTTTAGGGTTGAGAGGGTTGTTTTGGTTATGGAAAACTCAGTCACCGGCTTAAGGAGTGTCCATTAGTAGTACAGGAAGATCACAATCCACTATCTCAACAACCACAACATGCCGACCAACTCAGTAGGCTAATACATCAGGTATGGAGGGCGGTCAGCGCCAAAACCATTTTTATGCATTTTTTTCTCGTCAGGATCAAGAGAGCTCACTTGACGTGGTCACAGGTATGTTACGTCTTTTTCATCTAGATGTATATGCCCTACTAGATCTAGGGGCCATACTATCATTCGTGACTCCCTACGTAGTAGTCCAGTTCAATATCAGTCCATAGGTCCTAGCAGAACCATTTTCATTCTCCACACCAGTTGGTGAGTTAGTTAGATCCAGCCGGGTGTATAGAAACTGCCCAGTCTCAGTCTTCAATAAAGTCATTCCAGCTAGTGATGTGTTGTGGATTTACAACACTATTGATGCTCAAAACTAAGAAAATAGCATGGACTTTTAGGTGTATTTATGTGGATATGAGACACTTTTCCTTTGATTTCAGGATAAATGGGTGTTGGAGTGTAAATTTGCAAAAGGAAGCTAAAAGAGTGCATATAAGGGAAAAAAGGCAGTCCACGGTATGATCTATAGGATGGACCTATGAGTCGTACTGATGGCCATGATAAGAAGCAAAAGGCTAAAGCTGGAAGAATGAACCTATGATTCTTGCCACGGATCATACCAAGCTTGTATGAGTCTTGGTAAGGCAGTTGTGATAAACTCCAGAAGAATTGCAAAAGAGGTTGATTCTTAGTACGAGAGGATACCACGACCCGTGAGATCTTGGTACGAGTCATACCATACCATTCATGGTGAACTTCAGACAAATTGCAAAGATTCAGAATCAATCCATGGGAGCCTAGTACAAGTCATAGGAAGGAGGTACAAATCGTACCTTGGCTCAACACTTAGCCAAAAATCAGCCAACAATCCAAACCACGAGATACGGCAAAGGATCGTAGGATGCTTCTACGAGTCGTAGGATGATCCGTGATGAGGTCGGCACCAGATATAGAAAATCGCCTTGTTATCCTAGGAAAAGGTTTCTTATGTCTATATAAATATGTTTTATTTTTCAGAAGGGACATTGAGAAGAATTAGTTTTAGTTGGAAAACATTGTAGTAGACAATTTTATCTTTGAAAGAAATAATTGAGTTGGTTAAACCTTGTGATCAACCATTTATTGAATTCATATTGTTCTTGCTAGTTTTTCTTCAAGATTTTGCGGATTAATTTAAGGAAGCGTTTTTCTCAATCATATTTGTAAGTATTGTTTTTATGTCTTTAATCATGAACACACTTCATAACCTTGCAACTATGAGAGGCTAAAACTTCCATAGCTAGGGTTGTGGGAACCATGGTGGATTAACAAGCTAGGGTTGCACAAAGTGAGTCTAAGATCAATACTAATTACTTATATTGTATTCTCTTCATGCTTTAATGATTCTTAGCAATGTACAACGTTAGGAAGTGCCTGAATTCTTTACTTGCTTTGGTCGAAGAAATAGAGATTAGGAAAACAGAATAACAACGGAGCCTTGATCTTGATGATCATTGCATTAACTTGAGCTGTGGTTGCAGGATAGTTATATCTGGAACTTAGTGATAACAGTTAGTTTGGAAACGCTCATGAGACTTGGTCGAGTAATTGAGTATAGTCATTCAATAGGGATTGGTTGATCGTTTGAATGAACCTAAGTTATCAGTTCTGTAAGTAAGTA
>JACEIK010000185.1:490585-572290 GCA_018107945.1 Datura stramonium | reverse complement strand
GGGCCTGCATATATACCTGCATGTGCTAATTGGTAGATAGCTCGTGATCCTTGTAAATGAGCGGAGTTCTAGCTATTGGTAAGCTCGATGTTATCTAGAGCTAATTGTTGGTTTATTTTATGTACATATAATTATTTTGGTAGCTCGATCCCCTATCTCAATCATATATCTACTGTTGAACTCTTCGAGTCTCGTAGACTTATATTTTGGATTATGGTGCTGTTGTAGGCCTTATCGGCTCTATTTTATAGTTGTTGTTCCAGAACATGGCCTTGTTGGTCTATTGTATATTTAGATTTTGGATTGAGGGCCAGCTTTTGATTTAGAACAAGCTCCGATGTTATCTAGAGCTAATTGTTGGTTTATTTTATGTACATATAATTATTTTGGTAGCTCGATCCCCTATCTCAATCATATATCTACCGGTTGAACTCTTCGAGTCTCGTAGACTTATATTTTGGATTATGGTGTTGCCAGAGGGCTCATCGGTTCTATTTTATAGTTGTTGTTCCTAACATGGCCTTGTTGGTCTATTGTATATTTAGATTTTGGATTGAGGGCCAAATTTTTGATTTAGAATGTGCTGTATACTCCGTTGGTTTGCGATTCTTTCTCTTTAGTTATATTAGTGTTTTTTCGTATTTCATGCAATCATTAAGAACAATAAAAACTTATTAAATAAATAATGTCTTGTAAAAAAAATTAATCTTTATTAATCAAATACCTTTGCACAATTTTATCAATGTCTATTTACTATGGTTACAACCGATGAGATAGTTTTAAAATAATATTTACACATTATCATGGATCCGTTGTGCTTCTTTCGAGTTCTTAAGAATCATAATATTTTTTCGTCTAAATGATAAAATGGATTTCCTTTTCTTTTCAAAACTACATTTTTCTCATTTTTCTGATCATGTTTTTGAAAATTAACTTCGTGTAATGTGACTTCACAATTCCTAGCCTATGATGCTCCCTAAGCATAGCCTAACTTTTCGCATTGAGATAACAACGCTTTTTGTAATCACATTTGGATATGTTAGCATATTCTCGGTTCCTCCTCTTCTTAGGTTTTCCTTTCTTCTCTATTGCTTTAATAACTACTTCAGTTATGTAACTCATTTGGCTCTCCCCATTCAAAGAATGATCACAACTTCCGATGTATTTAATTGTCTCAAACTCACCTCCAACAAACCATGTTCTCTTTATCGCAGTCCTCAAAAATAGATATACTTTCAATGGTCACTAATTGAACTCTTGAAAATAAATTTCTATTAACCCAATTGTTCTCCGCATCAATAATGCATGCAAATATACTTCTGATAATTATCTACAACTGAATTATATAGTCACAACTCTCACATAAATAAAAAGAGTTATTTTCAAAAGTTAGAAAACCTAAGATAGATATCGTACAAGACCATCTCCAACATTACTAATTGAAATACTCTGGACGCTCGCTACTATTCTAGTAGGACCAATCTATAACGTCCAAAATACTCTTCGTTACAAAAGAGAATACACGATCATTGTATCAAAACAAATATCCCGATGGATGTCGTGGGGTCGAATCATGAGGGACTAGTGAATGATATGCACAAGTGTCGCTTTTGAGAACAATTAGCTCGCACCACTTGAAATTAACAAGGAAAGCAACATTTTGGGGGAGATTGAGGTTTACAATAGAGTATAAATTCTAATTTGACTAATTAAGATAGAAAAATGACCATGGTTGTTGACGATAATGTGAAAGACTAGAGGTGTGGTGTAGATGATATGCTAACTTAATAGGGTCATGCTAGGTTATCTCATGAGTTCAAGTTATGTAAATAACTCAAGTAAGGGCATTTGATTTTTTTAAAATTTAGAATTTTTTAAATTTCTAGATTTTTTTCAAACCACTAGACACAATTAAATCAATCCGATTAGATTTGGATTAATAGCTTCACCAATTTCTATGTATTAGCTATTAATTAAGAGCGAATGATTTTGGCTAATTCCAACCTAATTTCACAACCTCACATGCATGTCCACCATTAAATTCTCTTCCAATAGTTAATTATTATTTTTCAAGCAAAAATCAAGTAAGAAAATTAGATCCACACGCAACCATGGATCTTCAATTACGGTATTGAGAGAATTTATCAGATTTACACTAATTAAATAATATTGAAATGACTCTAGCAATATCCAATCTAATTAAGCATTCATCCCACACACCTCTAGTTAATGATTGAGCTACTCATAGACAGAAATTCAGAAACATATTTAACAATAAACTCATTGAATTAAATAATAGGAGTAGCAAATCAAATTCAACAATAAGTATTCAACAATGGTAGTACTCTTTTGCTATGGAGGAAGAAGAAGAAGAAAAGAAAACAATAATTTATAATTTTCACCAATAGAATTCTTACTTTCTTTCTTCTACAAAGAGAAGTCTCAAAAAGCTAACAAATACTCTATCAGATGGGTACATAGTACTTCTCTTTAGAATATATCCAAAAGTATGAGGTCAATTTTTTTCATGTGCTAGACATTTTTACTCCCCGACGCATTTCGGCACTTGGTGTAGCACCGATTGTTCACTGCTACATTCCGCGAACCGTTGACTATACTAATCGCGCTTCAAGTGAGTTCCAAGTGGCCTTAGGCTTAATTTTGTCGTTCGCCGATCTCTACCCGTGCACCGCTGATCCTTTTCTCTTCGATCCAACAAATTCAGTGTCATTTTTGTGAACGGACCGGGCGAGTCACCTATTAAAGTTCACTTTCACCGTTGTTGTAATTCCTGTGAGGCGTTGTTCACGCCTTTTGACTGGCATTTCATTGTTCTTCTTCTGGAGCGCCGATTTTCATCCGACTTTTTTATCCCATTTCTTACTCTTTCTTCACATTAGACATTCAGACAATAACAAATGCAAAAAGTGCATAAAATCCACATAAATAACTCGAAAACTATGCAACAATCAGCTTAAGAGCCTTATAAGTTGGTAAATTACAAACTTATCAAATCCCCAAACTTGAACCCTTTATTGTCCCTGGCAATGCAATTATCGTCGCTGCAAAAAAATCCATCCCCACAAGTTAAACATCAATAACCACTTGGTTTATGACACCCAAAATGTTCACCAACTCACCGAAAAGAGAAACAAATTTCAAAAACAAGAACAATGGAGAGATTTCCAAAGGTCACCACCCTATAAAAACATGATTCACAGGGAGCTTTCATTTAGAAAACGGAATAGCTTATCCACGAAGTACATATATCATCAATCATGATCAATGCACATTCAAAGCTTTCCTTAGAGCTTGCATTTCTCATGTCCTATGAACAGATTTACCTTTAACGCAATTGTGTCCACAAAATGGATGGTGCCACTCACCTAGGAGAAAATCCCTATTTTTAATCATGAAATCAATGCATTCACATAAGCGATTACAAAGAGAAGATTGCCCTCACTCTCCCAAAAGAAATCTTGATGCACACAACTCGACCCATAGGCTTGCCCTTCATGTAACGCCATCACGCAGATCACCCACTAACCACGCCAGGACTGTGGTCACGGTGGTTGTGTTGGTTGCAGATAACATTTAGTTTTGGAAGACCAGCTTCCTGCACGCCTCTTTACAAATGCCGTGATATCCTATTATCTTATTGAGATTACTCCATCTTATTTCTCCTTGTTCATTATCTTCATCATTTGTGTAACACAAGTCACCCTTATAATACCGGACATGAATTTCACATTTAGCCTTTATATATGCAAGCGATAGCACCTTTTTACTATTCTTTTCTTTTATGATGATTCGAGGTCTTTCAACCTATTGATTCATTTATTTCATCACAATTTTGGTGCTACTCTCACATTGAAGCTCTCATTTTCCCCTTCTCTTGCAAAACTCCCAAACTTAGGCTTTGCCTCATCTCAAATTTATTTCTTATCGCTTCCCATTTCATGGGATTCAATCCTCATTTTTTGTTATTTTATCACCGGCACAGTGAGGATGGGCCAAGTAAAGAGAAGGATTAAGAAATGGTCATTAGGATTGTAATGTGGTTTCCCAAAGAAATGGTCCAAGGCTCAAAATTTCGCTATCAAAGATTAATGGTGGTCAAGGAGGTCATTTTGGTGAAGTGACGGTAAAAAGATGGCCTAAGATCATGTTCTAAGTGCAAAGAACATCTAGGATTTCGCTCGAGTCATACTTGGGCAAGTTCTAGATAAGAAGCTAGCATTTAGATTCACAAACTCCTTACCACACAAGGAATCACACCAAAAGAGTCCATAAAAGTCATTATCTACAATGTAATCTTGATTTAAGACCTCAGAACATGCAAATTCATAAGTCAAACGAGGAATCTACAGTATGACAAAGAGTGCTATGTTCTCGCTTTCAAAACACCGCCCATTATTTCACATTTTCATGCCCCATTTCAAAATTTACTTCAAAATTTTCTAGTGGTACCTTCAAAATACTCCATAAAAGACTCAAATGACATGGCATTTTCCCTTAGAAAATTACCACTCAATCTCCATTGGAAGTGCCAACCCTATTCGACAACAAAAGAAAGGAAAACAAAGAAATGCTCCTCGGAAAATAACCATGGTCTAAAGAAAACCCTTAGAGTTTGATTACTATTCTACTATTTACACGACGAACAAATAAAGACCGGGTCTTGAAGGAATAAACAATTATATTAAGGACCCTATTCTCATCATTAGCACACTAACATTCATCCAAGAATTCAACCAAGTCATTCATTATTTTATTTTCAACATCACAAATCGGGCCGAGGGCAATATCAACAAGAGTAAAAAACCGAGCCCTCACAAAGGCTCATCAAATAATTAAAACACCAAAGCTCGACAAGGTCTACTTCAACTCATCTCAAAATAAAACATTAGTGACCCCCAACAAACACTCATCCCCCCACCCCAACTAAGAGAATACATTGTCACTAATGTATGCATGCAAATAAATGAAGTAATAGACTCCATGAGTAGGTCACTTCTCATCCTCATCATCAAGAACTTCCTCCATTTCAGGGCAACAAGAAAAACCTGTCTCTCCTAGATCCTCGGTGCTATCTCCCAAGCCCTCAAACAGATCATCAATTGGGCTCGAATGAAGGGAAGGAGCAGCCATTGCAGCATCAAGAGCACCATGTTAGGCACTTCCATAAGTGTCCGACTTTTCCACTCCCGCACTCAACTTGGAGAGAAGTGACAACTCTATCCACTACATCAACCCATTTGCATAAAGGTTGTAAGGATCTCATACATTGATTTCAGCTCCTCTTGACTATTTGAGCAATGAGCAGGGCTGTGATACTAGCCAACTTTTGGAGCTGGCTCATGAGAGTTGGTCATTTCCACTTGAAGCCCAGGAGACTGTTTGGCCGGGAGGATGTAGGAGGGGGAGATTCTCCCCTTAAGAGGTGTGTCACCAAAGGTTTTGCCCAACTTGGTGAAACACATTCAAATCTAGAGCATGCAAGATTCACTCTGGACCCATGGGATAAAGATCCTCACCAACCCAAAGCTTGCAATCTCTTCCTCTTAATTGGCAATGTGCCTCGACATCTCTTTTTCCCTGCCTAAGGCGATCGTCCCGGTAGGGAAAAGGGTCTCACGTGAACAATGGAACCCCGCTTGTAAAAAACACTCGAAAATGAGGATAGCATATGGCATGGAAATGCTAGCCTGTTCGCTTCCGCTTCATCTGGCCACACAATCTCCTTAAAGTTAATGGGGACTCCTAACATGATGAAGTGCTGTGGCAGAGAATGGCGTTTGCCAACTTCATCGTTATTTTTGGAAGGAATGATGTGGCTACGTAAAAATCAAAACCATAACTTGGCTTCAACTTCATATTTGGGATGGAGAAATTTGCCACCCAAGCTGGGGCCCATAGCTGAGTGTCAAATGCGATGACGGGGCCTATCCAGGTGAATCGATTTTTCATGTTTGCAATCCTCGCCATATACTCCGTGTCCGAGTCAAACCTAAAGGAGGGGTACTATGTAATTTGATGCTCGTGTTCTGTCGCCCCAATTAGAGAACTATAATTCCGTCGAAATTGTCAAGCCCATGTTTGAAAGATGTAAGTAAGGTAATAAAGGGGTCCTCAGAATGATTAGTCTTGGATCAAGACACAGAAATTGATAAGCCACGACGCCAGCTAGAAGTGGGGTAAATAATGGATGATGTTGGAACTATACGGGTGACTAAAACACTCACCTCTATTGTAGGCCCGTTCAAGGACAAAAAGATTTCACTGGTATCTCGGCGCCTACCACTATAGCATCCTCACCACCTAAGAGCAGAAAATTTAAATTTTTTGAAAACAAATGGCATAAGACAAAAAGCTGAATGGGCCAAGTCACAATGAGTGACCAAGAAAGAGTCCATCGCGGCAGCTTCCTCTCCGACATAATGAAACCGTTGTGACGATAAAAGGTCCCGCCACAAGGTGATGTGACCGTAATTCCCGCAATCCTGTTCTAGTTAGGTTTTAAAAACCTATTCTCTCAAAAAGGGCTTAATAATAATGCTCAAAAATAGGAAATAGACTTTTGAAACAAGAAGAGAAGCAAGGAGTAGAGGTTCATCCTCCGTAGGTACGATTTTTCCGTAAGAACTCGTGAATTGGTGTAGGCACGCAATTGGGAACGCCTTGATAATAGCTTGGCACCTGCAGGCTATGGTTTACCCACTTTTTTGTTAGACTTTATTTAGCTAAACATTTATGTGCATATAAGTTATATGCTTTGACGGGCAGTATTCTAAAACGCTAATGAATTACACAAATATTTGAAACTAGTAAGAATTTTAGGAAAAAAATTAGAAAAGGATAGGGAATTCCCTAATGTGAAAACTTATGGGGAAATATTGCAATAAAATTAAGGTAGGGAGTGAGGACGTACAGGGGATCCAATCGAGCGTATGTAGAATGACTGAAAGTGCTATTGTCGAATGTATTTGCCGCATATAGAATTACAGAGTCACTCTCACCGAATTGTAATCTTGAATGAATAATCTTGGAAATCCTATTTATAGGATGCAATAACTAAACGAGTAATAGATCAGGATCATTACAAAACGTGAGTTAAGCCCGTACCTTAGAGGGGTTAAAGCTTTTTACATAATTGTACGTATGTTGGTGCAATAATGATATGTTTATTAGTCTCAGGAACATTTCTGATATGGTGATTTTTTTGCCGAAATAAACTTGATACGAAGCTTCCTCCATTATGGGCGTGGCATGGTAGAGATGAGATACTAGATGGAGAGGAAATAATTGGGTGGGAGGAAATCAGAAGATAATCGTCACATACTTCAAAAGATGTCCCGCCGCAGCGGTATGGTACCGTTAAAGTGAGACCATTGTGACGGTAGTAATTCCACCGCAAAGGGAGCCCAAACCAAGCAAGGGGCAAGGTTGCACTTCCTTGTGATGTTATGGATACAAAATTGGTGTTATAATATTTAGATATTAAATTGGGTTCAAAACTATGCATTGATTATACTTGTTGATATATATTTACATGTAACTCTAGTTGTGTGTTATTTATTTTTGTTGTGCTATGATGTGCGTTCCGAGATGAAGGGACCAGTTGGTATCGATTGAACGTGTGCATGAGATATTGTATGATATGAAAAGAAAAAATCATTGATATGGTGGTGAATGCGAGGCCTAGGGAGAAAGGGAAATAAATTGGATGAGCAAAGCATGATCGACTCCGAACGAGGGTTGGAGACATGAGTAGTTCGTGCCCGAGGTGAGTATCTAGGTGGCTGTGAGTGAGGAATACACAAACATGTATGGATAAAAGACCATGCGGTTAGGTGTACGAATATTAGTACACAAACAAGTATGATGAAGGTTTCATAAAGCCGGGTACATTACATAGATTTCTACAGCCCCCATGTGTCATGACTGGAAAGGCAAGCATAAGAAACTCTAGCATGTGTGTATAGTGATGTGATAGAGGCGTGTGCTCAAAGAATATCACCGATGGATGATTATACCTAAAGGTACCGTATATAAGTGTACATGTGATATACCGACGTGGAACCTGCCTGAGGCGAGAAACACGTGTTAAATACCGTTATGGCTACATTATCCAGGTATGATATCTTGTAGGTATTTTTCTTGGCATGGAGACATGTATGCTCAAGTACCTTAGTATTTGGAAAAAATTGACTTCGATATGTGCCGATGACTTCTGTGTGTACTTAAATTAGATAACTGTATTTGCGATTATATGTTTGTTCTAATTAGTTTTGTGAGTTACCAAGATGGTATGATAGGTTTAACAAAAAGAGAGCTTAATTATTGTGAAACAAAGGAGTGGACTTTATTATTAATGTATTAGATTTGGAATAGTTCAAAATTTTGTAAGTTATTGAGTAGGTTAATAAATGGTAATGGATGGCCTTAGTTGATCATGTGGAAATGGTAAAGAGTGCGTATGTGCTATAAAACTATATCACGAAATAAAAATGTAACTAGATATGGAAAAAGCGGTTAATGGACGTTGGGATAGTGCTGCAAAGACACATCGTCGCGACAACGGAATCGCCGTAGCACCGAGCCTTCTACACGTAATAAAGAGAGCTAAATTTAAGAATTGATCTAATAATAGGATTGTTGAATAATTGCATGAACCGTGTAGGGTCTCAAAGACAAGAGAAGGTAGTCATTAATTTAGTGAATTGTTGCATCGCTGGAAATAATGTATGATACAAGTAACGTTGATCACATGGCCGATATTATGCTATTATGTTAACTAACCTTAGTCGGCCGATGATGTCTACTACAAGATGGGTGGTGTACTACTACTACCTTTCTATGCCTTTTTGGTGTAGGTTGTGGCAGTTCAAGTTTTGATTGACATGGAGTACTCAAGATCAACTTCTCGTATTCTTCTTCTTTGATAAAAGCTTGTTATTTTACTTTTGCTATGCGTATTCTATTAGAGCTATTGCATTCGTTCTAGACTAGATCTTGGGAGATTCAAGGTTGTTGGGAAGCTTGTATGATTTATTTGTTGGTTAGTGTAAATAACGAGAAATTTTGGTAATTGATGTAATGTTTCGTAAGGGTTCTCCTATCAAGTATAGTCAATATAGGTGCCCGCACGATCCATTTATGTTGGGTCATGACAATATTGCATCTCATGCATATCGATATTGAGGAAGTGAAAGGATAAATATCCTAGCATAGGCTCGCCCATAATATTCATAGTATATAGGGTCTAGTAGGTACAAGGTGTTACATTCGTGATATACCATTATCATTGTCCAATACTAGGTGCTTATATACACTTTATGAGTCCTCCATGGGTTTCGACTATCCGAGATGCTGCTTGTATATACATATTTTCGCTAGGTCATATGCGTTTGTAAGTTATTATTGCATTCATGTATTTTAATTGCCTTAGTGTATTGGTTTGATTAAGAAGGTAATTAAATACTTTTTGAATGTCACTTATTGATATCACTGACTTGGTTTGAAAATTTGATATTTTTTGGCGAATCGTTTCCGCATGATGCATTTAATGATTATTATTCTTTTGAAGTGAGATATCTTATGTTGTTATTATGATGAGGGGTTAATAAAGCAATATAGACTCGACCCTTGTCATCACTTCATTTAAGGGTCAATCAATGATGATACTAAGTATACATGTTCATCATACTCATTTGCTATTTACGCACCTTGTTATGTAGGTTCTAAGCCCGATGCTTGTAGTAGTAATCCTTCATGATTATTAGAGTCCTCTCAATGTCTTGGAGGTAGTCAAGCTAAGGGCCTATAGCATTCCAAACTGCTTATTTTATTACTAATTTCTGTCTTTATGTATTCCCACACAATGTATTACTTCATCTTTTCCATTTTTGAGATTCTTAGAGGCTTATACTCGTGTCACCAGATTTTGGGGTGTTAATATTGGAATTTTGCTTTTCTTACTTAGTTCTATGATATGCTTGTTCTAAAGGCTTACTTCTTTGTTTGAAATTACCATTATAAGACATGTACTTAATTAATCGGTAAATTGAGGGATTCACTTATTTATCATTGGGATTGGGATGTGCATGCCATCACAGCTCTAGTTTTAGGTCATGGAACAAATGCTTATAAATTTGTTTGCATTAACCAAGAAAGAGGACGAGGTATATCTCTATTCTAATTGCAAATTAATTCCTTATGTGGAAAAAATCATGCTCTACTTAATCTTATTTTTATTCTCTAGACTCCTCTCAAATCACACTTGTGGCTCAAAGTTGTTTTTTATTAGTCATGAAGCAATAAAATAATAACACTCAAGATTAAGTAAATAATACAATGAATCGTACATGATGATAAATATCTTAAAAGGTCAATACAATTTCATACAAAAATAATCATGCAATTACTATAATCTTAGAATGAGAAGTTTAGTTCCGTATAAACATGAAGGAATTAATTAAATCATCCAAATAAAAACAAAAATAAATAATACGAAGAAGAAAAATATGAAAAACCAAAATTTTCCGACCTATGCACTTTCAGTTTCTTTCCTTTGCATTTGTAGTTGCTAAGCTTCGCCCGATGTCGTCCTGCATATGCCGCCGTGGAGTGTCTTTTTCCCTTTGTATTCTCTTTTCATTTTTGAACTGCAATTGTTTCATATATATATATATATATATATAATTTTAATATTTAAATTTTTTAAAACGTTGAACATTAATTAAAATTTAAAATAATGATTTAATTATAACTTTGTTCGTGGCCGCTATTATGTTTTAGGTTCCAGTTTTCTTAAAGTTGAGGATTTACCGGAAACAAACTCTCTACCTCCAATAACAGAAGGTCTCGTATACATTCTATCCTCCCCAAACTCGCCGATGGAATTACACCGGATTGTTGTTGTTGTTGTTTTTAATCATAACTTTTACCAAATATTAGTATAAGTGCAAGATTCACTTCTCAAATTAAAAGATCCTACCATTTTTTTAAAAGATTATTTATTCATTCATGATCCAATCAATTTCTCAAATAGATTTAATAACCATCATAAATACTAATATATATGCATGAGTGCACACATCTATAGACAAAGCGTGATTAAAAATGTTATATGCATTTTTACTCGACTCGAATAAATAAAAAGAAAATTAGATAATTAATAAACAAACAAAAATGTTTGTAGCATTATGCTTGATCAAGGTCGATTTTATACTTCGAGATCAAAATTGCAAACTTTGATGATGATAAATCGAGTACAAATAAACTTATACTAAAAAGAAGCATAATATTTAATAGATTTGGTCCAAAACCTGGGCTGAAAGGCTAATATATATAAAAAGTATAAAATCAATTGAGAGATTTATCTCCCTTAAACACAACTCTTTAATGACTACATTGTGAATGATATTGTGTTGTGTATAATAAGAGATGATCTTCTATAAGTAGAAATCCAAAACTTCTATTTCAAGAAAAAAAAATATATGATAGAGTTCATTTTTAAATAGAATTTAACCAACAATTTCTTTTTTATTTTAATGAAATTCAAATAAGATATGACATTGAGGGTAAACTCTAGCACTTATTTTCTAATTAATGTTGATTTATGACTAAAATAAAAGAGTATTGATGACTGATATTCCAAAGTGAAGAAGGTCAACCAAAAATAAAAATTGCAATGTAGTAATTTGAATTTTTTTTCCTAAAGATTAATTAGAGGGTTTTGAACTTAATTACTCATTAATCAATAGTATGTTTGTTTCTATCTTAAAATGTGAATACTATGAGATGCTTTAAAAATTAGCTCTTAAACTTTAATTTTGGCATTATCTTTACCACCTTGTTCTCCAATTTTTGTTTAGTTTTTGTCTTAGCACTATTTCGCAAGAAATCTGTACAACTAAAAGTCTGTTTAGAAAACCATCTAACAATTGAATTTGAGTATAATTGATTGTAATTATACAATTTAATCTATTTATTTAGTCAAGTAATTATATGATCGCTGAGCAATCATGTAATAGGGAGGAAGTAATTACACTCTCTAATTCTTAGGGGAAGAGGAAAATTGCAGATAATTACATGGTATAATTACAAAATTTTATTTCAATTTCTTTTTTTTTGTTTTTATATTAATTTATTTTCTTATTTCTATTATTTTTATTTTTATTTTATTTTCATTATTTAATTTTTTAAAAACAATTTTTATTTCACATTATTTATCTTTTATTTCCTTTATTCTCTTTTCAACTTTTGCTTGCGTTTTTGTGTGTAATTCTCGTATTTCTTATTTTTGATATTTTTTATTTTTTTTATTTTTTTTATTTTTTTTATTTTTTTTATTTTTTTTATTTTTTTTATTTTTTTTATTTTTTTTATTTTTTTTATTTTTTTTAGTTTTTCTGTTTTTTTAAAAATAAATCTTTTCTTAAATTTAATTTATTTGAAGTTATATGAAATTCAACATAAGAGTATTTATGTTAACTTTTTTTTTCTTAATTTTAAATTTAAATTGAAATTGAATTGATAATTGAGGTTTTTTTATTTATTTTAGTAGTATTAACTTTTTATTTTAAAAAATTACAAAATTCAAAAATAATAAAAAAATTAAAAAAATTAAAAATATTTTTATCAAATATTTAAATAATTTTATAGCATTATATTTATAGTATTAAATTTTTAAACATGAATTCTGATGTTTTAATATACGACTTTTAGTTTTTTATAATTAATTAAATGAAAATTTTATATTTTTTATATTGTTTGTTTTTTGTTTTTGGGGTTTTTTTTTTTTTATAATATATTTTTTTCACGTTTTTTAAATATATATATTAAATATCTAATTTAGTATCATTTATAAAGACACATATTTATCAAATATTTAGGTTTTGATAATTAACTTTTCTTTAAAAATTTAATCTAACTATGTAATGATACTTGTGCGTGCCTAAACAATACTTGTAACATTAATTTTTAATTATATCATGACAAAACAAAATGTGTTATCGTAATTATTATACCTTATAATTTACTAGATTGTATAATAACTATCCATATAATTGTACAAATTTTAATTACACAATGACTTTTCAAACAGACCCTAAAATAATAATTTTAGATCTAATTATAATAGTGCATTATTATTTCTAAACACAAATTAAATATAGTATAAGCAACATGCTGGACATGCTAATAGGAATTCAAGTTTGATACTTGTATTAACACAATTTTAATCGTAGCCTAGCACTTAATAGTGCAAATTACAGCTTATATAATTTGTATTTTCACCTTAATCAAAGAATTTTTTCACTATCAGTGATGACTTAATACATTAATAGTGTTTATATGCATTGATGTATTAGATTACAATTTATAATTTACCATGCTTATTCTTATGATTAAAAAAATTAAAGATTGAAGTTTAGTTTAGAAAATATATTGTAGTTATGCTTGTCCTTGGTAATATAGAAAAATAAAAATATATAAGAATTAAAGATAGATAATAATTTGATGTGATGCATATATATATATATATATATATATATATATATAATTTTGAATTTTTAAATTTTATATTAATTAGTTATTTTTTAAAAAATGATAATTTTGAGAAATAAATTTAGGCAAAATAGTTTTGAATGTTCAATAACTTATCAATTATAATGATCAAACATACTGCCAACGAAAGATAATAAAATAATTACAAATTTAAATATTAATTTTCATTATTTTCAATATGGCTTTTCTCTCATGATTTTGATTTTTTAAAGTTTAATTAATTTATATTTTCTAAATATTATTTTAAATAATTTTTAAAGTTTAATAATAGTATAATGTGAACAATATGATAAGGAGATAATGATTTTATGACCTTTTTTGCTAAAATAAAATAAGAAGTATAATATTTCTAAATACAAATCAATCAAGCCAGATCAAACCTATAACAAATAATTTCTTTTTTAATAGTTGAATTTTTTTCAAAAAAAAATTATATATTTATGTAATTAAATATTAAAAAAATACTCGCCAAACAAACATTTTTCTCCATACTAAACCCCTTAAAAGAAAAAAGAGACAAAAGTATACTTTTGCCAAGAAACAAACAAAAAAGAGAAAGAAAGAGGTCAATAAAATTATAGGTATGGTCAACACTAAACATGCATACTAAACAAAAGAGAGAGATTATATAAATGTGCTATTTGTGCAAGTTTTGAATTTTAAAATTTTTTAATTGTTTTAGTTGTTTAGATTTGAAAGAAGCAAGTTTAAATCTATTTTTAATGAATGTTTGTCAAATATAAATTCTCATTTTGGTTCACTCCTAAATGATCGCTCAATCACTTTTTATACTTTAATCGAGAAAGTAAATAATTTTCAGCATTTTTGAAAAGAATAATTAAATGCTACTATAGTTATCTTACCCAAAATTAGTACAAAATAGAGATTTTATTAAACTATCTTACAAGACATTTTTTTTAGGTAGTTTTTATTTGATTTCTCAATTATTTTATTAAAAGATTCATTAATTGTTCTCGCATGAAGTGTGTTAATCGCTTTTTGACTTGTATGTATAAACATGCATGAAACAAGTAATTTTATAGCAATAATAGAAATAATTATTTTAGAGTAAGAAATAAAAAATAATTTGTATGGCACGACAAATAACATATATAACACAATCTGACAGCAAAAAGCTCATTTCAAAAATATTCTTTTTCTTTTAGGAACTTTCAAAACTCAAAGTCAACGCCTAAACAATAAATTAGGGTTTCATTTGATATACTGTATAGAAAATACATCGTATTATAATCTTTTAAATATTATTATTTTAGGTAAAAATTTTAAAATATATTTTATCAATTTGCAGCTCAATATTCTATAAAGATTCATGAAACTTCTATCGACTTAATATCTTATAACCATTATATTTTTGTTTTAGTACTTAAAATTCTTGAATTAAATTAAACGATCATATAATATATATGAGATATATAATACCTCACACCTAATTTCATAAAATTATTGATTAATATTTTATATTCAATTGTGTTAGTTATCTTATGATGTCAAGACTTAAAAGATAATGGTTAGGACAATAGATAACTCAAATACTAATAATAATTAAATTATTGGTAAGTCCACCGTTAAATAATAATACTTAAAATTATTGGTAAAATTTCTCTCGCTAAATCTTTTAAACTTATTTATAGCATATTCATGAAATAAGATTATCTCAAAACTTTTGATCCTATTGTCTCTTGATTTTGGTAGTATCTCTATTCAATGTTTAATTATTTTTTGACATATCAATTAAATAAATTAAACAGTTTTTAACAATATATCTTATATGACCTTCAATAATCTATATAAATTTATTATCTAAACCGAAAATATAGTCTTTTATATGAATCGTCTAAATTTGCACACATTGATTACAATATAGGTCAATTGCTATATATAATTGCATAAACTAAAGTATAGATATATCATAACAATTTATTGCTGAATTTGTATAAGAGAAATAAATAGACCCAACATGATAATTTTGTGTATAATATTTTTCATCGACTTTTAAAGTGTATTGGTATAGTTAGGACAACATGATATGGCTTCGACAGAATGTCTATGCTCACCAAGGAAAGAAAAATTACGTGATGATTATCAATATCAATTCACCCGACTTGCTTTCCTTTCATCTTTTGGCTCAAATTGCTATGCGTTGGATATAATCTCAATTTGTGAGTATTTAATTTAATCTTTATTTATAACATTTAATATACTATAAAAAATATCAACTACAAAATATTTCTATTAATTGTCATAAATAATTCATAAATAAGTGAATTTTTATTGATAATTTATCGCCAAATAAAACTACATGGCGAAGTTTTGTTGTTTATGACAAATACTCCATTGATAATCTTTTTAGTTATATGAAAAAACATATTTTTTTAAAAATCTTATTGTTATAATAGATAAAACTAAATAAATATAGATGTAATTAACCCTTCACATAATGTTTTTAATGTAATTTGATTCTAATGACTTGCTTCTCTAAAAACAATATTGGTAGGTATAAATGTGATGAACATAATGCGCATTTAGAAAAGAAGGCTTTGGATAATGGAGCTTATCTTTCCCTACAAAGCCACTTCATGAGGAAACAGAAGTGCTTGTGGTAATTTGTATTGATATATGTTCAAGGAAAAAGCTAAAAGGACTAAGAGAAAACAGATCTGATGAATAATGTTACGATATTGGTAACATCAATATTAAGTTGGAGATAATGAAGAACAATCTAGAAAGAAAATATCGTGCTTACTAGTACTGAAAAAACAATAATATTCATAAGGATGCAAATGATGTCATATTGAATGAGAAGTACAAACCGGCTTCTAAAGAGAGGTAGAAAAGTGACGAATCAAGGAGAAAGTCGAACAACGCTAGTAAAACTGTTACCCGAAAGTGTTAAGACCGTATGGACTATGGATCTTCACAACGAATTTATGGAAGTTGTGGACCAACTTAGATGGACGTAAGTTAACTTCACAATTAAGTATAAATAATATAGTTATCGTCAACTTGTAATGGGATTAAGGCCGCGCAATAATTATTATATTTAATTCAAGTTTCTTAGCTTAATCTAGGGATAAATATTAAATTAAATTAAGTTTACATTATTATGGAATTAACCTATAGGATGTTGCCCTATTGAAATTTTCGATGTGATGAACGTGCTCCTGTCTTACCAGATTACAAGTTGCAAGCCATCTTCAGTACATCTCTTTGCTTAAGTGGTTAATATATATATATATATATATATATATATATATTATGTATATTGGGAAAGCTATACCGCTATGCCGATTAGCCTGACATGGGAATTTCGCATCCCATCTTCGTCTTATTGCGGATGGCATGCCACTTCACAGTGACGATCCTCACTCGCGCAGCTTCGACACGCCTATTAACCTAGGGCTACGAGACGCTCTAAGGGTGCCTCATAAGCACAAGACTCAACAAACAATAATCACGTATAGCAAGCATGTTCAATCAAAAATACTATCCATGTTTTTGATATTTTATTTTGAATCTCTTTTCTACATTAAACTCGACATTCTTCTTACCGAGCTAACTGTATCTCAAATAATTTTTGGCCGTCTGATACGATTTACCGACTTTTATTCCGAATACAGCACAATAACATAAAACATGCTTATTGATTCATACCGACTCACTCGACTTAATTCTTTCTTCATGCTCACGCTATCTCGATATACCGGATTACTAACTTGCCGAAGGAACTAGTTGTACATACCTCAATTGTCTGGCTCCGCTAATCGGCGTAACTCGGATAATATTCACTATTTCTTCCAACCGTATTCATACATGTGTCAATTAGAAATCAATATGCTAATATTCTCAAAGAAAATATCACTTTCAATATATATATAGCCCAAACTTTAGGCTTATCGAAAACGGTCGAAAACTCATTATTTCTCGAAAGTCCGTAAGGGAGAAATACTCACTTTAGGCTGGGGATATTGGACACTAATTTGGTAATTCCACTTACCTAACTCCTGCAGAACGACTATCACTGACCGAATTTCATGAAACTAAATCTAGAATGCTCCTTGGGTCAAGCATCACCGATCTAGAGTTAATTTGAGTTTGGACCGCGTTTGATCGCATAACGGGATGAATCTATATTGAAACCTCGTCCCTTACTGTTTTTTGTTCTGTTTGTCAAGAAAATATCATGAATGATTTTAAAATGAAGTGGGGCTTTATATACTTGGGACTCCTGAAGTCGCATTCGCCGAATGCGATTTATAAGCGCATTTGCCTTGCGACGCGCCGACTCGACGCTGTCCTAGCCTCTCCCCAGCCCTTTCGCACGTATGGTAATTCTAAAACTTTAACAAACATGCTAATAGGCTATCCACATGTCAAGAATTTACTAGTTTAACATCCTCCCCTTTAAGAACATTCCGTCCGAATGTAAACTTCTACTTGCAAAAATTTCAACTTATTTGACTTAGTTTAGAAAATTTCAAGAGTCTCCCCGTAATATGGACTATCTCAAAATCCCGAAACGCGTAAAAGTCCAATACAGTACTCCACACAATATTAATATTCATTACATAAGCCATCTATTCCGTAACTCGGACATCTCAATCGGGACAACTCTGTGAGGGGTCTCTATATATTTCCCTCAAAGATAGACATCGGAAAATGGATGAACATACTCTTTTTCTGGAGGTAAGTTCACCGTATGCCACGGCCTATTTCATGAATCTCGATAAGGTCCAACAAATCTCAAACAGCTTGCCTTTTCTTGCCGAATCTCATCACCCCTTTTCATTGGAGAGACTTTCAAGAATACTACTATTCACATTAAATTCCAAGTTTCATACGCACGTCAAGATAATGAGCTGTGGCTCTAAGCAACCAATAGGCGTTCTATGATAAGCTTTACTCTTCCCTCCGACCGCGAATGATATCTCGGTCCAATCAATGCAAACATTCTCCTACTTCAAACCAACCGGCCGGAGATCTAACTTCCGCCCATACAACACTTCATAAGGCACCATTCAATAGTTGAATTGCACCGTATTATAGAGAATCCTCAATGAGCTAGACGTTCATCCTGGCACTCAAAATCTAACACATACCGCAACACTAATCTCGAGCGTTTGGAATAGTGCGTTCGCTCGCCCATCCGTCTCGAGGATGAAAGTTGTGCTCAAAGCACCAGATCCTGCCTTCAAATGACGCTAAAACTTAACAGAATTACGCTTGTCATAAATAAATAATGGATATCGACACCGTGCGCCTCCGACTATTTCTCTAATATACAACTCAGCATAATCTTCTACAGAGAAAGTAGCCTCATCGTTAAAATGGGTCGATTTTGTAAGTCCGTCAACAATTACCCAAATTGAGTCATTTCTATGCCTGCACTGGTAACCGTGCTACAAAATCCATGTTTACTTCTTCCCATTTCCAAAGAGTCACAGCTATGTCCCGGTTAATCCGCCCGGTTTTTGGTGTTTCGTTTTTTACTTTGGCCGCGCTAGGACACCGGGCTACGACCTCGCTATTTCTTCATTCCCGGCTACCGAGAGATTTCTTTCATATCATGGTACATTTTAGTCGAACCGGATGGAGGCAATGACGAGCACAGTGTACCTTGCCCATAATCCATCGACAAAGTCTTGCAACGCCCTCGAACGCAAAGGTGATCTTTATATCTCAACACTCCATCCCCTGCTACTCCGAAAACTCGCTCACATGCCTCGCCCACTGAACTTTAATTCCTACGCGCTTAGTAAGAGGGGCGCAAAAGTGGAAAATCCTTCCACACACTCCGTAGTACTGCTAACCTCAGAAACTGCCTTCTTGGTCGGAGTGGTAGGTCTGGGCCATGTTTTCACCGTCTATTTTTCTCGGTGTATCTATTCGTATACCAATCTCCGACACAACGTGACCAAAGTTATTACTAAATTCATCCAAATTCACCTTTAGAGAAATTGTCATGTAATTGACGATCATACCAATTTATCATATCTGAGAAACCGACAAGTAATCTATTTGTATAGCTAGAGCTTATGGCCTTATGGGCCGCATGCTAATGATACTTGCCGTTGGGATAATTCAGAGGACTGCCCGCACACCACGTGCACATATTATGCTCACTGTAGATCCCGATAGTGACTGCGATTCTAATAATCCGGGCCAATAAATCGTGGAATAACCAAATAGCCGGGCTGGAATGACCCGAATGCTACGCATTCTAACAATTTCTCTAAAATGTCCTGGCCTGACATCTCAGAGTTCATGATAATCGCGGAAAGTTGTGGACAACTAATCGCTTTGTTCTTCTAATTGAACAACCGTAGAGCCGGGCTTAATGGGCTTACTCCTGTGCGACGTCCGAATCTTTATAGGGAACCTAACGATTTCCTTGTCTTAGTAGACACCGGTGCTATGAAGGGTACTGCCAATTCCTTATGCCCGGTTCCGTATCCACTCGTATCTATACTGCCGTTTCGGGAAATTATCGGGTCTTATAAGCAATTCGTAGAAGACCGGCCTCTCCTAGACTCTCGCATCCGAATATCTTATGAGAACCAACTGAGGTACTAGTTCGCCATCGACACGATGTGACTCTCTTGGGGTATCCACGTGGTTTGTTCACCGATGGTCAAGCCGACTTGCAGAGGGTTCTACATGATAACCGCTAGGTTGACTAAGGCCGACTCACCTACAAGTCGGGAAAGCAATGTACGACTACTTAACATGTTGGAGAATCCCTGTGTTACCAACCTCTGAAATATGCTTAGTCGGTTTCTTATCCCTGTTCTGACATATGCGATCACATTAATGATCTTTAGGATGCCCCCACTAATACAAAGGCTACGGTCGCTAGACCGTCTAACCGCGCCCAGATTACTCCAACTACCTAATTCGTACTACTAACTCTTGCGAGCCTGAATAGACCTGACAGCAAGCATGTAAGTCCATTAACTCAATTAATTGGGAATTAAGAAAGCTCTTATGGCTTCATACGCGTGAATCACACTTACCTACTCCCTTCAAGTGGTAGGGTCCCGCAAGACGATCTACCTCGCGTGGATCAGAACCCCTATTGCGCCTACCACAAAGATATATGGTATGTGTATTTAAACATATCAACAACTACGTATTATACATATTGGATTTTTGTAGTAATACGTAATCTCCGACATGCTTTACTAAATTTCATACCGCACATGATATACCGTTTCTACAATCTAATATCTCCCCTGTTCCTTCGGACCATTTTGTTGATTTTTCGTTCCATTCCAAAGCGACAACCACACGCATTTTAAACCTATGATCTCGGCTATTCGAAATTTCGCCACTCTTACAACGGGTCAACATTCGAATCTTATGGCCTTACTTATTATATTAAGGGCCCGTGATCGGTGGCCGGGCTCGATCTCTGTGTCGTATCAGATAGAGTTCTATGTCTACAAATTTCTTAACTTCCCTCAGAGGGACATACCATAACACTGGACTATAAGCTTATCACTTAGCCGCATCCGAGGCTTAGTCCTTACCACACGATGTTCTCTCAATCCGGTGGTGATTCTACCTTCCTCAAAATCAGGTATTCCCTCGTTTTTCCCCTTACATTGCTTAAGCCGATCTCTCGGGGTTCAAGGTACCTCGCCTCATTGTCAATAAGGTTACCGGTCAAGTCACTCTATACTTGCTCAGCCGCCTAATTCCATCTCGATTCATATGACCTCCCTACCTCGATATCACAACCGAAATCATAATCTCAGATATCTTGCGTATATCCCGCCGTTATTAGCGTGTTATGGCGACTCCAACCTTTTTCCGACTCAAACTTAACTATTGCTAGGAGTTCATCATCGATGTGTCTTTTTACACCCACTTCGAGGCCAGTAGTCTTACTCGCTCTTCTGACTTATTACCGTGAGGGTCTACACAACTTGCGTAATCATAAGGCTCCTTACTTTCTAACACTGAATCGAATGATTCGCTCACTTATTTACTCTGGGCAACATCGCCTCAATTTTTACGCCCTTTGCTATACCGGAATCAAAACTAAGAGGTAGAATGGGGCCTTTTCACCGCAACGAAACGGAAACATGGAACCGTACTCACATCTAAAGATGGAGGTGTGGAAATCCCGCATTTCCCTCTCTCTCTCACATCTATCTGATAATTTAATACATTCGGTCACCTTAATCAAATCTATATTTAACAAATAAAAACTCATTTATACGCTATGCTTCGACTTCCTACTCAAGCTATCGACATATACTGGGGATGGTACCGATAAAGGTATCACATTGGGAGGTCCATGATACCTCCTCCTATTGGGCCGGGTTACCCCGCAACCGATCGGTGCCCTCTCCGCCGCTATATACAATCTTCTCAGCTGATAGGATATCGCTTATATGACTTGTATCTGTATTCAAAGAGTATGATACATTTTAGGGACTCAACCCTATACGGTACCGCTCTATGGCACGACAATGAGAAGAAAGAGTAACTATCCTATCATGCCTTGCGTACTCCTCCTCGCCTATAGTATGTGTGGTGCACAACACATCCATAGACAAGACTCTATTTCCTAGCACGGCTTGCGACCGGGGACACGACGTTACTCTAATACCAAGTTTGTCAAGCCCCCGCCTCGGGGGTATGACTGCACATGGTGTCTCACTAGGACTCGAACTGCTAAACTACTAAGCCTCTGGGCACTTCGGTGCTCCGGCTGGCTCTAACCCCGATTCACGGAATCAACGGGATATATAACGCTGTAATACAGCCTCCTACCGCTAGGCCTATAGCCACATGTACAACAACAAAGCAGCCTAACCAGAATCTCATTAATATAAGTGAACCTATATGGCCGACAATGCCACCATGTCACTAGTTATTTCTAAATCAATATAATGTATGCTAAATAAATACGTGTGACCGACAAGGTCACCGCTACCAACTGAATAAGGCTCACACGGGCCAATATAAACAACTAAATATTCACACGGCCTCACACGACTCTAGCATAACTAACTACAGGGAAATATATACAACAAGAAGCTTCCTAAGAACACCGGAGGCATGGTCGGACAGGGCTCCCCGCCTACCCGTATCGTGCATACAACAAAAGAAAGGAAATAGACCTATAGCTGTCTAGCTCCTGATGACAGAGTTGATGACTCTGGGCGAGCCGGGCCGGAATCACGAGGGATCGGCTCATCTGGCGAGCACCGCAGCAAGTAATGCAAACATTTCAAACAGCATCAGCATTCACTGTACAAAGTATGCAAAGAAAATCAACATAATCAATATAAACAACAATACTAAAATATCAATAGCGTAAAGTATTCGAAACTGCCTGACTCATAATTCAATAAGCTTATCTCAGACTGGCAGTAAGGTAGAATCATACTGCTGCCATGAAGTGATCACACGTTTAATACTACGTATATCATGTATATACATATATATAACATAAAAGGACCTATACCAAATTTCATAAGCCGAAAGGTGCCAACCAACACACACCCGTATACCCTTACTCCTGTCAAAACCATCCAAAAATAAAATCACTTCACTACGCCTACTAACTACGAGCACCTCTACCGCCCTGTCTCAATGCTATAGACTCGACTATAATCGTGTCTAAGTCCGGAGGACTCCTATAATCGTAAACTATAATCGTATCTGTAATCCGTATCTCGTACTCCGTCTCTCGGGCGCAAGCGCCAACAGCGGTAAGCTATACGCTTGGCGCCGCACGCCCCGATATGGGAATGCTGCATCCCATCTTCGCCCCCACGGCGGATGGCATGCCAATCCTTGGAGTGATGTATCCTCACCTCTCGGCGGGCGAGCCGACACAACTATTAACCTGTGGCGGCGAGACGCTCTAAGGGTGCCCTCTAAGACAAAAAGCTCAACAAACAATAATCACGAATAACAAACATGCTCAATCCGAAATTACTATCCATATTTTGACATTCTATTCTGAATCTCTTTTCGTATTAAACTGGGATTTTGTTATCGAGCTAATCAGATCTCGAAATAATTTTTGGCTGTCTGACATCGATTATCACTTTATTCTCAATATAGCATAATAACATAAAACATGCTTGTCGGATTCATACCGACTCAATTATCGACTTCGAATTCTTTTCTTCTATAGTTCTCACGCTTATTGCCATAGTACCGATTACTAACTTGCCGAAGGAACTAGTTGTACATACCTCCGTTGCCTGGCTTCGCTAACCGGCATAACTCGATAATATTCAGCTTATTTCTTCCAATCGTATTCATACATGTGTCAATTAGGACTGACACTAATATTCTGAAAGAAAATCTCACTTTCAATATATATATAGCCCAATTTGGCTTATCGAAACTACGAAAACTCGTTATTTCTCAAAAGTCTAGAAGGGAGAAATACCACTTTAGGGCTAGGAGTATATTGACACTAATTTGAGTAATTTCTCACTTACCTAACTCGGTAGAACGACGATCACTGATTGAATTTCATGAAAATAAATCCGTAGGAATGCTCCTTGCCGCTAATACCTCAGATTCTGAAAGTTAATTTGAGTTTGACGGCGTTTGACAAAGATAATCTGATGAATCTTTATATTGGAAACCTCATTCCTTACCGTTTTTGTTTGTGTTTGCCGAAGAAAATATCGCATGAATGATTTTAAAACGAAGTGGGGCTTATATACTGGGACCTCTAAGTCGCATTCGTCGAATACGATTTTATAAGTCGTATCTGCCGAATGCGATTGATAAGTCGCATTTACCTTGCGACGCGCCGACTTGGCGCTTATCCGGTCTCTCCCCTGCCCTTTTATCGCACATATGTTATTCTATTAACTTTTATCCAACATGCGAATAGGCCACCTACATGTCAAGAATTTACTGGTGTAACAATTGCCTTACATTTTATGGTATTCGTATGTTGTTGCATATTCCATTAATCTATATGGTAGTTATCATGAGACAATGGGTGATCAAGGCGATTGTCTGGTGTTGTGTGGCCTTGAATGCAGGGCAGTCAGCCGTGTGAATTGGATACTATTGGTTGTACGTTGGGGTTGATCTCGTTGTATCCTCTTCGGTTCTATGATATCTATCTTTTATATTGCTCATGTAATCAATAAACTCTTATACGATGCCCCGAGCCTAGTGCGCCGCATATATAATTTGCATGTGCTAATTGATAGGTAGCTCGTGATCCTTGTAAATGAGCGGAGTTCTACTATTGGTAAGCTCGATGTTACCCAGAGTTAATTGTTGGTTTATTTTATGTACATATAATTGTTTTTGCAGCTCGACCCCCTATCTCAATCATATATCTACCGTTGAACTCTTCGAGTCTCGTAGACTTATGTTTTGGATTATGGTACGTTGTAGGCCTTATCGTTCTATTTTATAGTTGTTGTTCCTGCACATGGCCTTGTTCGCCTATTGTATATTTAGATTTGGGATTGAGGGCCAGATTAGAACAAGGTATACTCCGTTGGTTAGCGATTCTTTCTCTTTTTAGTTATATACAGAACTTTTCCGCATTTCATGCCAGCCACAAGAACAATAAAAACTTATTAAATAAATAATGTCTGTAAAAAATTAATATTTATTAATTTTGAATTTTTAAATTTTTTAATATTTGAAAATTTGATATTGTTATCTTATGTTTTTATAGTTTTAAAAATATTTTACACATTAATGTGGTCTCGTTGTGCTTCTTTCAATTGAGATAACGTGACTTCACAATTCTTAGCCTATGATGCTCCCAAGCGTAGCCTAACTTTTTTTTTTGTATTGGAGCTAACAACACCTTTTTGTAATCACGTTGGATATGTTACATCTTCCTGTTCCTCCTCTTTTCTTAGCTTTTCCTTCTTCTCTATTGTTGCTTCAATAACTAAATTTCGCTTATGTAACTCGTTTGCCTCCCATTCGAAGAATAATCACAACTCTCGATGTATTTACTAAGTCTCAAACTCACCCTCCAAAAAACCAATATGTTCTCTTTTTATCACAGAGCGTCCTCAAAAATAGATATACTTTCAATGGTCACTAATTGAACTTCCTTGAAATAAATTTCTATTAACCCAATTGTTCTCCGTATCAACAATGCATGCAAATATACTTCGATAATTATCTGCTAAATCGAATTATATAGTCACAACTCTCACATAAATAAAAAGAGTTATTTTCAAAAGTTAGAAACCTAAGATGGATATCGTACAAGACCATCTCCAGCTTTACTAATAGAAATACTGACGCCCGCTACTATTCTAGAAAGACCACCGATAATGTCCAAAATATACTTACAAAAGAGAATACACGATCATTGTATCAAAACAAATATCTCGATGGATGCTCTGCACGAATCCCACAGTGGACTAGTGAATGATATGCACAAGTGTCGTTTGAGAAATTTAATTTAGCTCGCACCACTTGAAATTAACAAGGAAATAAACATTGGGAGATTGAGATTTACAACAGAGTATAAATTCTAATTTGACTAATTAAGATAGAAAATGACCATGGTTGTTGACAATAATGAAAGTGACTAGAGGTGTGGTGTAGATGATATGCTAACTTAATAGGGTCATGCTAGGTTATCTCATGAGTTCAAGTTATGTAAATAACCTCAAGTGGCATTTGATTTTTTAACTCATAAATACTTCTTGATATATTTCTTTCAAACCACTAGACACAATTAAATCAATCCGATTAGATTTGGATTAATAGTCATGACTAATTTCTAGCTATTAATTAAGAGTGAGATTGTGATTTTGGCTATTTCCAACCCACTTCACAACCTCATGCACGTCCACCATTAAATTCCTCTCTCTCAATACCAATTAATATTTTTCAAGCAAAAATCAGTTAGAAAATTAGATCCACATCGCTGAAATCATGGATCTTTAATTAAAGATTGGCGAGAACTTAATCGATTTACACTAATTAAATAATATTGAAATGACTCTAATATCCACCCAATTAAGCATTCATCACCACACACCTCTAGTTAATGATTTAGCTACTCATAGTTAAGAAATTCAAAAGCATATTTAACAATAAACTCATTGAATTCAATAATATGGAGTAGCAAATCAAATTCAACAATAAGTCTTCAACAATGGTAATACCTTGCTATGGAGGAAGAAGAAGAAAAGAAAACAATCATTTATAATTTTTACCAATAGAATTCTTATTTTCTTTTTCTTACAAAGAGAATGTCCTCAAAAACCTAACAATTCGTATCAGATGGGTACATAGTACTTCTTTAGAATATATCCAAAAGCAGGGATATCAATTCTCTCTTTTTCATGCTGGATATTTTTACCGATTAGCGTTCCGGCACTTGCGGAAGCACCGATTGTTTGCTTCAAGTACATTCCGCGAACCGACTATAATTAATTGCACCTTCAGTGAGTTCCAATGGCCTTAGGCGACTCTTGGTCGTTTCGCTCTGCCTCTACCTCAGGCACCACCGATCCTTTCTTCGATCCAACAAATTCAGGTGTCATTTCGTGAAAATGGACCGGCGAGTCGCCCAAAGTTCACGCTCACCGTTGCTGTAATTCCTGCAGGAAGTGTTCACTCATGACTGCGTTATTACCTTTTCTATGATGCGATTTTCATCCGAATTTCCTTCTTTTCCCATTTCTTACTTTTTTTTCACATTAGACATCTGTACACAACAAATGCAAAAGGGCATAAAATCCACATAAATAACTCGAAACTATGCAATAAATCAAGCTTAAGAGCTTCCAATGAGCCTGTAAATTACCAACTCATCAAACCCCAAACTTCAACCCTTTCTTGTCCTCAAGTAATGCAATTATCGCCGCTTTGCAAAACATTCCACTCTTCACAAGTTTAAACATCAATAACCACTTGGTTTATGAAAATCCAAAAATGCTCACCAACTCACCGAAAAGAGAAACAAATTCCCCTAAAAACAAGAACAATGGAGAGATTTCAAAAGGTCACCGCCTTTAAAAACATGATTCATGAGCTTTCATTTAGAAAAACGAGGGCATATCTAATCCACGTATACAAAAATGGACCAAATCATGATCAATGCACATTCAAAGCTCTAGAGATTGCATTTCTCATGTCTTATGAACAGTATTTACCTTTAATGCAATTGTGTCCACAAAATGGATGCGCCACTAACCCAGGAAAATCCCTATTTTTTAATCATGAAATCAATGCATTCACATGTTTATTGCGCAAAGAGAAGATTTCCTCACTCTCCCAAAAGAAATCTTCATGCACACAACTCGAACCATAGACTTGCCTTTAATTCCGCCACTAATGTAGATCAACCGTACTTAAAATCGCTTGTAGACTTACGTGGGTCATAATGTAGGCTAAGGCTAAGGGTAGGATAAATATTTAGTTTGTGTGACTAAAGCCTCCTAATGCCTTTTACAAATGCTTATGACATCCCATTATCTTATTGAGATTACTCCATCTTATTTCTCCTTGTTCATTATCTTCATCATTTGTGTAACACAAGTCACCTTATAATACTCTATGAATTTCACATTTAGCCTTTTATATATGCAAAGTTGATAGCACTCTTTTGCACTATTTTTCTTTTATGATGATTCGAGGTCTTTCAACTATTGATCTATTTATTTCATCACAATTTGTGCTACCTCACATTGAAGCTCTCATTTTCCTTCTCTTGCAAACTCCCAAACTTGGGCTTTGCCTCATCTCACCATTTCCTTATCGCGCTCTCCATTTTATGGGATTCAAGCCCCATTTTTTATTATTTTATCACCGGAAATTGGGAGGATGGGTGCAAAAAGAAGGATTAAGAAATGGTCATTAGGATTGTAATGTGGTTTCCCAAAGAAATGTTCCAAGGCTCAAACATCGGCTATCAAAGATTAATGGTCAAGGAGGTCATTTTTGGGTGAAGTGACTTAACAAAAAGAGGGCCTAAGATCATGTTCTAAGTGCGCAACATCTAGGATTTCGCCTGAGTCACACTTGGGGAAAGTTCTAGATAAGAAGTTGTGCATGAGATCTCACAAGTCCTTACCACACAAGGAATTACACCTAAAGAGTCCATAAAAGTCATTATCCACACAAAAATCTTGATTTAAGACCTCGTAATACGCAAATTCATAAGTCAAACGAGGAATCTACAAAGTATGACAAAGAGTGCAATGTTCTCGTTTCAAACACCAGTTCATTATTTCACATTTCATGCCCCATTTCAAAATTATATTTCAAAATTTTCTAGTGGAACCTCTCAAACAAATTCCCATAAAGACTCAAAAATGACATGGCATTTTCCCCTTAAGAAAATTACCATAATCTATCATTGGGAAGTTACAACCCGATTCGACAACAAAAAGAAAGGAAAAAACAAAGAAATGCCTCCGGAAATAACTATGGTCTCTGAATAAAACCCTTAGAGTTTGATTACAATTCTACTATTTACACGACTTAACAAATAAAGGACTGGGTCCTAAGGAATAAACAATCTACGACAAGGACCCCATTCTCATCATTAGCACACTAACATTCATCAAAGAATTCAACCAAGTCATTCATTATTTTATTTTCAATATCACAAGTCAGCCGAGGGCAATTTAATAACAAGAGTAAAAAAATCCCAGCCCGACAAAGGCTCACAATTCATCAAATAATTAAAATACAAAAGTCTCAAGGGCTACTAACTCATTCAACATAAAACATCTATGACTCCCAATAACAAATACTCATCCCCCCCACCCCAACTAAGAGAATACATTGTCCCTAATGTATGCATGCAAAATAAAGGGGTAATACTCCCCGAGTAGGTCACTCCTCATCCTCATCATCAACACCCCATTTTCGTGGCACCGCGTAACCCGTCTCCTGCATCCCTGTTACCTCCCAAGCCCTCAAACAATATCAATTGGGCCTCGAATTGTTGAGGGAGCAAATGGACAGGCCAATAAGAGAACTCATGTCGCACTTCCATAAATGTCCGACTTTTCCACCCCGCACTCGACTGAGAGAAGTGACAACCCCTCCACAACATCTACCCATTTGCATGCGTTGTAAGGATTCATACATTGATTTAAATTTCCCGTTTGACTATTTGAGCAATGAGTACTGGATACTACTAGCCAACTTTTGAGTTGGCTCTACGAGAGTTGGTCATTTCCACGAGCTCAGTGTAGACTACTTCTGCTTGGATGATGTAAAGAGGGAGATTCTCCCTTAAGAGGTGTGTCACCATAGGTTTGGCCCCAACTTGGTGAAACATATTCAATCCTAGAGCATGCAAAGGGATCGCTCCATCCATGGGATAGTGACTCTCTGTGCCCAACCCAAAAGCTTGCAATCTTCCTTCTATCTGCGCGCCCGACATCTCTTTTCCTATCTTATAAGGATCACTCCAGGTAGGGAAAAGGGTCTCATCGTGGAACAATGAACCCCGCCAGAAAAATAATGAAAACGGGATAACATATGGCATGGAAATGCTAGCTCATCTTGCTCTTCGCTTCATCTCGCCGTCACAATCTCCTTAAAGTTAATGGGGACTCCGAACATGATGAAGTCTAAGTGGTAGCGCCGTTCTTCAAGCTAACTACGCTTATTTTCTAAGGAATAATGCAAGGCGCATAAAATCCAACCATAACTTGCCGAATCATATTTGGGCAAGAAATTTTGCCACCCATGGGGGCCCATAGCGGAGTGTCAAATGCGATGATGGGGCCTCGTCTGTGTGAACTGATTTTTCATGTCCGCAACTCGCCATATACTCGTGTCTCGAGTCAAACCTAAAGGAGAGTAATTATGTAATTTGACGCCGTGGTCTTGGCTCTGCCTTCCCACCAGAGAACCAGTACCTCGTTTCAAATCGTCGCCCATGTTTGAAAGATGTAAGTGTAAGTGTGTAATAAAGTGTCCTATAATGATTAATGGGTCCTGGGATCAAGACACATAAATTGATCCACGATGCTAGCTAGAAGTGGGGTAAATAAACGGCCGATGCTTGAACTATAATGTGGGGTGACTAAAAACACTCACCTCTATATCAGAGGCCCGTTCAAGGACAAAAAGATTTTTATTGCATTCCGTGCTCAAATATTATAGCATCCCGACCACCTAAGAGCGGGAAAATTTAAATTGTTTGAAAAACAAATGGCATAAGATGAAAAAGTTTGAATGGGATAAGTCACAAATGGAGCGACCAGAAAGAGTCCACGCGTGTGCTTCTCTCCCGACATAATGAAACCGTCGTGATAAAGGGTCCTGCCACAATGGTGATGCATCAAAATTCTACAACTCGTTTTGAAGTAGGTTTAAAACCTATTCTCTCAAAAAGGGCTTAATAAAAACGTTCAAATATAGGAAATAGACTTTTGAAAATGTTAAGAGAAGCAAGGAGGTAGGTTCATCCTCCATGGCTAGGATTTTTCCGTAAGAACCTCGGTGAATTGGTGTAGGCATGCAATTGGGAACGCCTTGGATAATGGGCCTCTGACACCCAGGTAGGCTATGGTGTACCTACCTTTTTGTTAGACTTATTTAGCTAAACATTTACGTGTATGTCCGCTTCGATGGCAGGTCGAAACGTTAATGAATTGCTATCAAATATTTGAAACTAGTAAGAATTTTAGGATGAAAAATATTCAGAAAAGGGATAGGAATTCCCTAATGTGAAAACTTATGGGGAAATATTGCACAAACTAAGGTAGGAGTGAGGGCGTATGTGGGATCCAATCGAGCGTATGTAGAATGATCTTCGAGCTAGCCAAGCGAATGTATTTTCCAAGATATAGAATTATGAGTCACTTTACCGAATTGTAATCTTGAATGAATAATCTTGGAAATCCTATTTATAGGATGCAAGAATTCAAACAAGTAATAGACTAGGATTATTACAAAATGTGAGTTAAGCCCGTAATTTTAGAGGGGTTAGGCTTTACATAATGGTACGTATGTTGGTGCAATAATGATATGTTTATTAGTCTCGTGAACATTTCTTTTTGATATGGTGATTTTTTGCCGAAATAAACTTGATACGAAGCTCTCTCCATTATGGTGGGCATGGTAGAGATGAGATACTAGATGGAGAGGAAATAATTGTGGGTGAACGGAAGATAATCAAGTTGCGACATTAAATAGTTCCGGGCTGCAGCGGTAGAGACACTGCAAGGGGAGACCATTAGACGGCAAAGAATTCCACTCGCAAAGGGAACCCAAACCACTAGCTGGGCAAGGTTGCACTTCCTTGCATGTTATGGATACATAATTGGTGTTGAGTAATATTTAGATATTAAATTGGGTTCAAAACTATGCATTGATTATACTTGTTGATATATATTTACACGTATCCTAATGGGTGTTATTTATTTTTGTTGTGCTATGATGTGCGTTCGAGATGAAGTGGGACCAACTGGTATCGATTGAACGTGTGCATGAGATATTGTATGATATGAAAAGGAAAATCATTGATATGGTGGTGAATGTGAGGCCTAGGGAGAAAGGAAAATAAATTGGATGAGCAAGCAATATGATCGACTAACGAGGGTTGGAGACATGAGTAGTTCATGCCCGAGGTGAGTATCTAGTGAGCTACAGATGAGGGAATACACGTACGTGTATGGCTAAAAGACCATGCGGTTAGGTGTACGAATATTAGTACACAAACAAGTATGATGAAGGTTTCATAAAGTCAAGTGTACATTAGCATGGATTTCTACAATCCTCATGTGTCATGACTGGAAAGGCAAGCATAAGAAACTCTAACATGTGTGTATAGTGATGATAGAGGCGTGTGCCCAGCATATCACCAATGGATGATTATACGTAAAGGTACCAAAAGATATAAGTGTGATATTGTGATACCGACGTGAATCGGGTTTGAGGTGAGAAACATGTGTTAAATATCGTATATGGCTACATTATCCAGGTATGATATCTTGTGGTATTTTCGTATGGAGACATGTATGCTCAAGTACCTTATATTTGGAAAAATTGACTCCCTTGATATGTGTTGATGACTCTTTGTGTGTACTTAAATTAGTAACTTGCATTTGCAATTATATGTTTGTTCTAATTGTTTTGTGAGTTATCAAGATGGTATGATAGGTTTAACAAAAAGAGAGCAAATTATTGTGAAACAATGAGTGGACTTTATTAATTAATATACTAGATTTTGGAATAGTCTCAAAATTTTTGCAAGTTATTGAGTAGGTTAATAAATGGTAATGGATGGCCTTAGTTGATCATAGGGAAATGGTAAAAGAGGCAAGATACTTATAAAACTATATGGCGAAATAAAAACAAAACTAGATATGGAAAACTAAGCACGACGGTTAGGATAGTGCCGCAACAGACATCATCGCTGGGCAATGTGAATTGTCAGAAGTAAAATGAGCCTTCTACATCGAAATAAAGAGAGCTAAATTTATGATTGATCTAATAATAGATTGTTGAATAATTGCATGAACTGGTGGGTCCAAAGACAAGAAGGCAGTCATTAATTTAAAGGAATTGCTGCACGTTGAAATAATAGCCGATATTAGTAACGTTGATTGTATGTTGATTATTATGCTATTATGTTAACTAACCTAGCCGGCCGATGATGCCTACCGCATGTGTGGTGTACTAATACTACCTTGCTATGCCTTTTTGGTGTAGGTTGTGGCAGGTTCAAGTTCCTTGATTGGCGTGGGAGTAATTGACGCCTTCTATTCTTCTCTTCTTTGACAAAGCTATGTTATTTTATTTTATCATGTATTCTATTAGAGCTATTAAAATTGCCTAGTGACTAGATCTTGGGAGATTCAAGGTTTTTGGGAAGCTTGTACGATTTATTTGTTGGTTAGTGTAAATAAATGAGAAATTTTGGGTAATTGATGTAATGTTTCGTAAGGGTTCTCCTATCAAGTATAGTCAATATAGGTGCCCGCACGATCCATTTATGTTGGGTCATGACAATATTGCATCTCATGCATATTGACATTGAGGAAGTGAAAGGATAAATATCCTAGCATAGGCTCGCCCATAATATTCATAGTATATAGGGTCTAGTAGGTACAAGGTGTTACATTCAGGATATACCATTATCCTTGTCCAATACTAGGTGCTTATATAGACATTATGAGTCCTCCATGGGTTTCGACTATCATCTCGAGATAAGAAGTGTATATGGCATATATTTTTGGCCGTGTCATGCATTGTGTTATTATTGCATTCATGTATTTTAATTGCCTTAGTGTAATGGGTTTAGATTACAAGATAATTAAGTACTTTTGAATGTGACTTATTGATATCTCTCGACTTGGTTTGAAAATTTAATATTTTTTTTGAACCTGCTCAAGATGATGCCTTTAATGATTATTATTCTTTGAAGTGAGATATCTTAGCGTTGTTATTATGATGAGGGGTTAATAAAGATAAAGATCGACCCTTATCATCGCTTCATTTAAGGGTTAATCAACGATGATACTAAGTATACATGTTCATCATACTCATTCTTGCTATTTCTCGCACCTTTGTTACGTAGGTTCTAAGCCCGATGTTTGAAGTAGGTAATCCTTCATGATTATTAGATTCTGCTCAATGCTTGGAGGTGGTAGCTGTTTGGCGCTTCTATAGCATTCCAAACCGCTATTTTATTACTAATTTCTCGTCTTTTATGTATTCCACACAATGTATTACTTCATCTTTTCCATTTTTGAGATTCTTAGAGGCTTATACTCGTGTCACCAGATTTTGGGGTGTTAATATTGGAATATTGCTTTTCTCTTACTTAGTTCTATGAGATGCTTGTTCTAAAGGCTTATTTCTGTTTGAAATTACTCGCCTGCGCATTATGTACTTAATTAATCGGTAAATTGAGTGGGATTCACTTAGTTATCATTGGGATTGGGATAGGCATGCCATCACAAATCTAGTTTTTAGGTCATGGAACAAATGCCTTATAAATTTGTGCCTTAACCAAGAAAGAGGACGAGGTATATCTCTATTCTAATTGCAAATTAATTCCTTATGGGAAAAAAATCATGCTCTACTTAATCTTATTTTACTCCCTAGACTCCCCCTCTCAAATCACACTTAGGGTTCAAAGTTGTTTTTTATTGGTCATGAAGCAATAAAATAATAACACTCAAGATTAAGTAAATAATACAATGAATCGTATATGATGATAAATTTAAAAGGTCAATACAATTTCATACAAAAATAATCATGTAATTAATATACCTTAGAATGAGAAGTTTAGTTCAAGATAAACATAAGGAATTAATTAAATCATCCAAATAAAAATGTAAAAATAAATAATAATTGAGAAGAAAATATGAAAACCAAAAATTTTCCGACCTATGCACTTTCAGTTTCGTTGCTTTCCTTGCATTTGTAGTTGCTGCTTCGCCCGATTTCGGCCCCATATGCCGCCAAAGTGTGTCTTTTCCTTGTATTCTCTTTTCATTTTTGAACTGCAATTGTTTCATATATATATATATATATATATAATTTTAATATTTAAATTTTTTAAAACGTTGAACATTAATTAAAATTTAAAATAATAATTTAATTATAACTTTGTCTCCGTGTTGCTATTATGTTTTTAGGTCTGTCTTTCTTAAAGCTTCGAGATGTACCTGAAACAAAACCCCTTACCTCTGAGGTAGTGGTAAGGTTTGTACACATACCAAATATTAGTATAAGTGCAAGATTCACTTTTCAACTAAAAGATCCTACCATTTTTTAAAAGATTATTTATTTCATTCATGATCCAATCAATTTCTCAAATAGATATAATAAGCATTAGAAATACTAATATATAATATGCACGAAAAGACATCTATAGAGAAAGCGTGATTAAAAATGTTATATGCATTTTTACTCGACTCGAATAAATAAAAAGAAAATTAGATAATTAATAAACAAACAAATAATTTGTAGCATTATGTTTTTGATCAAGGTCGACTTATACTCTTGAGATCAAAATTGCAATCTTTGATGATGATAAATCGTAGTACAAATAAACCTATACTAAAAGAAGCATAATATTTAATAGGATTTGGTCCAAAACCTATTGGAAAGGCTAATATATATAAAAAGTATAAAATCAATTGAGAGATTTATCTCCCTTAAACACAACTCTTTAATGAATACATTGTGAATGATATTGTGTTTGTGTATAATAAGAGATGATCTTCTATAAGAAACTAAAACTTCTATTTCAAGAAAAAAAATATATATGATAGAGTTCTTTTTTTAAAAAAATTTAACCAACAATTTCTTTTTTATTTTAATGAAATTCAAATAAGATATGACATTGAGGGTAAACTCTAGCACTTATTTTCTAATTAATGTTGATTTATGACTAAAATAAAAGAAAGCCACGATCGATATTTCAAAGTGAAGAAGGTCAACAACCAAAATAAAATTGTAACATAAAAAATTTGAATTTTCCAAAATTAATTAGAGGCTTTGAACTTAATTACTCATTAATCAATAGTTTGTTTGTTTCTATCTTAAAACGTGAACACTATGAGATGCTTTAAAAATTAGCTCTAAAAATTTCTATCTTAAAACGTGAATCCAATTTTTTGTTTAGTTTTTGTCTTAGCACTATTTCACAAGAAATCTCAGATAACTAAAAGTCTGTTTAGAAAACCATCTAACAATTGAATTTGGAGTATAATTGATTGTAATTATACAGCTTTGATCTATTTATTTAGTCAAGTAATTATATGATCGCGAGAACAGGGCCAGTGGAGAAGTAATTACACTTCTACCTCTTAGGAAGAGGAAAATTGCATATAATTACATGGTATAATTACAAAATTTTTATTTCAATTACTTTTTTTGTTTTTATATTAATTTATTTTCTTATTTCTATTATTTTATTTTATCTTTCATTATTTAATTTTTTTTTAAATAATTTTTATTTCACATTATATTATCTTTTTATTTTCTTTATTCTCATTTTCAACTTTTACTTCTTATGTTTTCGCAATTGCTCGTATTTCTTATTTCGATATTTTTTATTTTCTTCATTTAACATAAATCCTTTATTATTCTAGTTTTTGAATTTAATGTCGAATTTTATTTTTGGAATAATATTATAGGATTTTTTTCCTTTTCTTTGAATTATACCTACTTAAGTTATATTTGAATTTTCTTGAAGTTATGTTGGAATTCAACATAAGAGTATGATAGCAACTTTTTTTCTTAATTTTAAATTTATGTTATATTTTCGATTCTAATTTATTTGTTTTAGTAGTATCGACTCGTTATTTCACATTGCATGCCATTCATTTTTTAATTAGGATTGATATATTATCTTTTATCAAATATTTAAATAATTTTATAGCATTATATTTATAGTATTAAATTTTTAAACATGAATTCCTGATGTTTTAAAATATACGACTTTTTAGTTTTTATAATTCATTAAATGAAATATTATTAATTTAAAAATATTTTTAATTATGTGTTTATTTTTGTATTTTAATTAAATTACATGTTTTTTTTGTTTTTTTAATTTTTTCTTTTTTTTCGTTATTTAAATCATTTATAAAGACACATATTTATCAAATATTTATGTTTTGATAATTAACTTTTCTTTAAAAAATTTAATCTAACTATGTAATGATACTTGTACAGCCAAACAATACCTTGTAATGACACTTTAATTATATTATGACAAACAAATAGGTCGTGTCGTAATTATTATATCCGTATAATTTACTAGATTGTATAATAACTATCCATATAATTGTACACATTTTAATTACACAATGATTTTCAAATGCACTTAAAATAATAATTTTAGATCTAATTATAATAGTGCATTATTATTTCTAATAGGAATTCAAGTTTGGATACTTGTATTAACACAATTTTAATCGTAGCCTAGCAATTTAATAGTGCAAATTACATCTTATATAATTTGTATTTTCACCTTAATCAAAGAATTTTTCACTATCGCTGATGACTTACTACATTAATAGTGTTTATATGCATTGATGTATAAGATTACAATTTATAATTTACCATGCTTATTTTTATGATTAAAAAAAATTAAAGATTGAAGTTTAGTTTGTGAAATATATTGTAGTTATGCTTGTCCTTGGTAATATAGAAAAATAAAATAAATAAAAAAACCTCAATTATCAATTCAATTTCAATTCAATTCAAATTCAAAATTATATATATATATATTGTTAGCCCATATAATTGTTAGTGTGATGGGCCTTAGGATTTTAGGGTAGTCTTATGCCTATATAGGCACCCTCCCCTCATTCTAGATTATTGTATTCTCTATTCTCGCTAGCCTTTTTTCTTTCTTTCTTTTCTTTGTTCTTCAATAAAACCCTTGTTTATATATCAACATGGTATTAGAGCCAAAATAAATCGATCCTTCCCTATTTCGAGTTGATGTTCTCCTCGTGCTTCTGATGCTTCCGCTAAATTCGTTTAGATCTATCAAGGTTTCATTGCTATTGGTTTGGGTTTGATTTGGACGCCGTTGTTGGTTTGGTTTGATTTGGAAGGCGTTGTTGGTTTGGTTTGATTTTGATTAGGGGGTATTTTATTCTTATCGTTGTTTTGGGGTTGCTTATCTTGTCAGATTCGCTTTGCTTTTGTCAATATGGCTGGAAAGGATGATTCTCTCCAATCCATTAACACTCAATTAAATGGCAAAAATTATGCGTATTGAGTTATGTCATGAAGAATTTTCTTCGTGGCAAGAATATACGGGGCCATGTTAATGGGGTTAAACCAAACCTAAGGATGAGAAGGTTGAAACTTTTGCATTGGCATTGATTTATGGAAACCGCTAACTCCAAGGTTATCACTTGATTAACAACTCAAGAATCGGCCAATTGGTATGCAATCACAAATATGACACAAATAAAGAAATCGATCACTTGGAGACTACACACCCGCCCAATTTCTGCTAGCACTGTCAGGGAATACCATACTGTGTTTTCAATGTAATGCGCGTGAGCATTCAAGATTTCTATACGTTATGTCTCCGATTTCAGGATCAATTGGCTCCCTTATCAACTGCTGCACTGGAAAGGTTTTGGACGTCGTATATTGCTAGGGAGGGAAGAACAACGTTTGGTTCAATTTTTGATGGCATTACGTTTCCGATTTTGAAGGACTCGCGTTGAACAATCCTTCATCGATCTCCCTCCCCACGCTGATTCATTGTCCATGAATCATTGCAAGAGATCAGACAAGTCTCACTGATAAAGGGTCAAAAACACCTACCCGCCGTGTTTGCTGTTTCCACCGATCGGGCCCACCACAACGTTCTACCTCGTACCCAATCAATTGCGACGATCTCCTAAAGTTGTGTTTGATGAGTGTGCATTTTGCAAGCATAAAAATCATTGGAAGGCTCGGTGTCCGCTGTTACTCAACAAGGCTAAGTTTGGTCAAGAATGTAAGAATGGACACCACACTCCTTTGGTACTCCTTCGCACGCTTTGTTGCCGCGCACCATCGCAGATGCCGAAGCCCAGCACCGTGCCTCTTCTGCCGTTGGATCCTCCAGCTGGTCGTCAGACAGCTGGGCATCCAATCCTACCGCCATGTCGGGCCATGCCCAAATTTAGCCCAAACTTCCTCCAAGACATCGTGCATTCCCCATCCTTGTGATTCTTGATTTCTGTGCGACCCATCATATGTCACATTGTTCTGTCATCTTTTGGTTCCTTGTCACCTATTTCACCACTGCTATGTCCGCCAATGCTACATCTATGCCGCCGAGGGTGTGCTCTGCCTGGCAGCATTACTTCTCACATTGTTCTCATGCTCGATGTCTATTATATTTCTAAACTTGCTTAATCTTGCTTCTAAGTAGTCGCCAGTAGAATCGGTCATTGGTATTTTCGATTCTTTGTGTTGTACAGACCAACACACTAAAAGGTGATCGGGATTGGCCGTAGGTCGGGGGAACTCTATGTCCCAAGAGCCCTGCAGTATCCGCCGTTGCCGCTCCAAAGACTCACTCTGTCTTCTTCGCTTCGAGTCCTTTGTCGTCCGCAGTTTTATCTTTGGCATTCCCACTTGAGACATGTATCGTGTCACGTTTATGTTTTTTAGCCTCACTCAAGCAGTCATTTAAACACTTCCGATATTTCGAATGTAGCTAAGGTAAACCGGCAAAATTTTCTCGCCTTACCTTTTAATAAAAGTATGTCTTATTCATTTGCTCCTTTTGACATTATTAATTCGATGTATGGGGACCATCACCAGTATCCACTAAGGGTGGTTCGAACTATTATGTTTCGCTTATAGACGACTACAATTTATACCGGGCTTATCTTATGAAGCGCAGTGCTTCGACTTCTTTGGCATTTACAGCAATTTTAAAGCCCCCACAAACGCTAAGATTCGGTCGTGATAGCAGCCACAGTGTGTGACTTAGTGAATATACCTCCAATGATTTCACTCGCTACTTGCCTCTCGATGGTACCATACACTAGTCATCTGCAGCGTATACTCCCTTGAGCGTAATCTGTTGCCGAAAGGAAACACCGTCATATTCCTTTCTATTCAATTCACTAAACTCATAATGTTACTAAGTCGATCTTCGCGTATTGATCCATTTGGCACTGACACGAGGCTCCAAGCTGATTTAGCTGTGCCACTCGATATGCCGCCCGACAAGAGCCAGCCTCGCTCGAGACTCGGAGATCCACTACACCTCGAGGAGGTTCACTCGTCGAGTAAGTCTCACCAAACTATCTCGATTTTGCTTATTTTGCCTACTCACTTTCATTTGCTTCCTTTATTGCAAACATACATCAATTGTCTCAACTTGGAGTCCTATAGAGAGGCCGTGTCTGATCTCAAGCGTAATGCCATGGCGGAGGAACTCATCGTCTTCATCGACACACATGGACGGTTACCCTCCCACCGTAAACATACGATTGCTGTCGATGGGTGTATAAGATAAAAACAAAGCCCGAAGGGTCCGCAGCGATACAAGTCTAGACTTGTGGCAAAAGGGTACTACAAAAATATGGTATGGACTATGAGGAGACCTTTGCCCCTGTGACAAAGATGACGCATCGCTCATGATTTATGATTGCGCTTGCATTCGCTCGACGGGAAGATATTTTAAATGGATGTCAAGAATGCATTTCGAATTCGTGATCTCTGGCGAGGAAGTGTATAGCGACTCCTCCACCGGCATGATCACTGGTGTGAAGTTTGTCGGCTTCGAAAAGCTCTATATGGTCTCAAGCAAGCCCCCTCGTGCTTGGTTTGAGAAATTCACCACTCGTGATTACTTCCTTGGCTTTGTCCCGAGTAACCATAGATTCTGGCCAAGTTGTTTGTTAGAAGTACGAAAAGGTGGCGAACTTTTGTCCTTATATGTAGACGACATGCGGTTATAACCGGTGATGATCATGATGGTATTGGGTCATTGAAGCAGATTTGGCTCATCGGTTTGCCATGAAGGACTTGGGCCTGCCACGCTATTTTTTGGGTATCAGGTGGCTCTCGCCTAAGAAAGGATATCTTCTCTCCTCGACTCAAGTATATCCACTTGTTTAAACGGGTGCGCCTTTCTCGACAACATGACCGCGTATACCCACTTCTGAAACCAATGCACGGTACTCTCCAGCGATGGTGTTTTTGTTAACGCATTCTGAGCCTTATCGGATCTGTTGTAGGTAGCTTGGTATCTTACCGTTATCGACATAGCTCATGCAAGCTCACGTTGTTAGCGCTTGTTATCGCTCCTACTTCGCTCACCGGGGAGCCGATTTCGTATTTTGAGAGATCTTCGTGGCACCCAATTTCAGAACCTCTTGTTTCCTCGAGTCATCTCTCGAGTTGCGAGCCTGTAGTGATGTCAGATTGGGATGGCGATCAGTGAAGACGCAAATCCACCACCGGTTTTTGTGTGCCTGAGATTTTGATATCATGGAAGAGCAAGAAACAAGATGTTGTCTCTAGATCTTCCATGGAGGCCGAGTATCGTGTTATGGCAAAGTGACTAAGCATGTGAGATTGTTTGGTTACTACTCGGCTTGCAGATACTGGGTTCACATTTTCTACCTACTCCTCTTACACGTGATAACAAGAGTGCTGGCGCAAATTGCAAAGAACTCTGTTTTCCATGAGCGGACGATGCACATTGAGATTGATTGTCACTTCACTCATCATCTTTGGGTCGACTATATCGCCTTTTTGTTCCACGCCCTTGGGTGCATTGCCGACCTTTTACGAAGGCTCGCCGCTGCCTCTTGCCGCTTGTGTGACAAAATCCTCAATGCTTATTAATGGCTACATTATGAGTTTCGAGGGGGAATGTTAGCCCATATTATTGTTAGCCCATATAATTGTTGGGGCAGACAGGGTTTGGGTTTAGTGTAGTCTTATGCCTATATATAGGCACCCCTCCCCATTCTAGATTATTGTATTCTATTCTCGCTAGCCTTTTGTTTCTTTCTTTATTTTCTTGTTCTTCAATAAAACCCATTTTTATATATCAACATATATGAAGTTCACAAGTCCAAAAATTGTATAACAAAAAGAAGCATAAGAAAATAATGAAAAATAGTTTTGAATGTTCAATAACTTATTAATTATAATACCGTATACCGCCAACGAAAGATAATAATAAAATAATTACAAATTTAAATATTGAGGTTTCATATTGATTAAGATATACGTTAAAGTAAAATTACTAAGTATTAGTTTAAAATAATTTATCTTAAAAATATTATTTTTTAAATAATTTTTAAAGTTTAATAATAGTATAATGCGAAGAATATGATAAGGAGATAATGATTTTATGACCTTTTTGCTAAAATAAAATAAGAAGTATAATATTTAAATACAAATCAATCGCCTATCAAACCCATAACAAATAGAACTCTTTTTTTTAATAGTTGAATTTTTTTTCAAAAAATTATATATTTATGTAATTAAATATTAAAAATTTATAATTTTTGCCTTTTAATTTTATTTTCAAATGTTATAAGTTAAAAAAGAAAAGAGACAAAGTATACTTTTTACAAGAAACAAACAAAAAGAGAAAGAAAGAGGCCAATAAAATTATAGGTATACAACACTAAACATGCATAGTAAATGTGTGAGAGAGATTATATAAACAAGCTATAAAAGGGGAGTTTACTCCAAAAGACCAATTATAAATTCTATAAAGGAGTTAGGTGTTTCACCAAATGAAGTTCAACTTTTCTATTTCGTTCTTTTATGTTTTTGTATCTCTTCCTTTCAATGTCTGAAGAAGATCCTCAAATTAACATCAAGGAATAGATAATTTGATGGCATCTCCTTGTTACAATATGATAAAAGAAGTTTGCGTGACGCTGATTGATCATGACCAAAAATTTATTGCTGTGATGGTTGATTTGCTAAAGTTATATAAATATAAAGGTAAAAATTAACATCTCTAAAAAATGTAGAACTAAAATTTTGTGGCTTCTTTTTTTGTGTATATGAGATTTGATTGATAAGGGATTCTTGTTTTCTTAGTTTTTATCTTAACTTCTCTATCTCTTTTTAGATTTCATTAATTTTATAAATTCGAAATTATTTCTTGTTGTTATAAAACTATTTTTACACGTATTTATGTTGTTTTACTAGTTATTAAATTTTTTTTTGTAATTCTTGCTATAAGCTTGTTACACAAATAATCAACTTCTCTTGAAAGATGTATATAATTTTTCAAAAAGGTTTTTAGTTTTACGTAAATCTCTATACAGTTTCAAGTTTATTGAATATTCTCGAAGTAAAATAATTTTATCTCAATTACTTTATTTATTTAATCAACTTATATATGTCTTTTATACTTGGTCTTCTTATAAAAGAAAAATGGGAGAAATTCTTTTTTTGTAAATTGACAAAAAAATCTATCTAATTATCATTATTATCTAAGATTAAGGCAATGAAGAAAAGAGAAAGATCAAGAGAAGAAATTGATAAGATCCTATCTAATTATCATTATTATTGATCTTGGAATAAATTTTTTTTCTTTAATTGGATGTAGACCAAAAAATAGGGAGATCTAATTTTTAAAAAGAAAATTTCCTTTATTTTTTTGTTTAATTAAAAATTACTCTCCTTCCATTTGGATTCATATCATTAATGTCAATATAACTTTGAATATGAAATAAATATGAATCACTTTTTGAGAAAAAAATAAAGAAAAAAATCACGGTGTCAAAATTTTTTAAGCCCTTTTTATTTTATTAAAATCTTTTTTCTTTGTAATAATTCAATAAAAAATTGCACATTTAAAAACTTTTTTACTAATTTTTTAAATATACTTTTTATTATTTCATCCTTCTATTTGTGCAAGTTTTTAATTTTAAAATATTTCAATTGTTTCGATTTGAAAGAAGCAAGTTTAAATCTATTTCAATGAATGTTTGCCAAATATAAATTCTCATTTTGGTTCAAATTCTAAATGATCGCTCAATCACTTATACTTTAACTGAGAAAGTAAATAATTTTCAGCATTTTTGAAAAGAATAATTAAATGCTACTATAGTTATCTTTTACCCAAAAATTAGTACAAAATAGAGATTTTATTAAACTATCTTACATTGCAAAAAAAAAAAAGGTGTGTAAATGACAATTTTATCATAGTTTAGGTGTGCTTTAATGCATTTTTTTAGGTAGTTTTTATTTTGATTTCCAATTATTTTATTAGTATTCATTAATTGTTCTCAATCAAGTGTGTTAATCGCTTTTGACTTGTATGTATAAACATGCATGGAACAAGTAATTTTATAGCAATAATCGAAATATTATTTTAGAGTAAGAAATAAAAAATAATTTGTATGGCACGACAAATAACATATATAACACAATTTGACAGAAAAAAGTTCATTAAAAAAATATTCTTTTCTTTTAGAACTTTCAAAACTCAAAGTCATCGCCTAAACAATAAATTAGGGTGTCGTTTGATATACTTCGTATAGAAAAATACATCGTATTATAATCTTTCAAATATTATTATTTTAGGTAAAAAAAATTTAAAATATATTTTATCATTTGTGTACTCTCAATATTCTATAAAGATTCATGAATCTTCTATCGACTTAATATCTTATAACCATTATATTTTTGTTTTAGTACTTAAAATCTTGAATTCAATTAAATTTTAATTTTAATTAAATTACATGTTTTTTTTGTTTTTTTAATTTTTAAAATTATTGATTAATATTTTTACATTCAATTGTGTTAGTTATCTTATGATGCCAAGACTTAAAAATAATGGTTAGGACACAGATAACTCAAATACTAATAATAATTAAAATTATTGGTAAGTCCAATAAGTTAAATAATAATACTTCAAATTATTTGTAAAATTCTCTTCTCCGCTTAAATCTTTAAACTTATTTATAGCATATTCATGAAATAAGATTATCTCAAAACTTTTGATCCTATTATCTCTTGATTTTGGTAGTATCTCTATGCAATGTTTAATTATTTTTTGATATATCAATTAAATAAATTAAAATAGTTTCTTTAACAATATATTCCTATATGACCTTCAATAATCTATATAAATTTATTATCTAAACTAAATAATATATAGTCTTTTTATATGAACTGCCTAAATTTGGTACACATTGGATTACAATATAGGTCAATTGCTATATGTAATTGCATAAACTAAAGTATAGATATATCATAACAATTTAATACGATATTTTGTATAAGAGAAATAAATAGACCTAACATATAATTTTGTGTATAATATTTTTCATCACCTTTAAAGTGTATTGGCTTACAGAATGTCTATGCTCACCAAAGGAAAGAAAATATTGATGATGATATAATATCATCTGCCCGACTTGCTTTCCTTTTCATCTTTGGCTCAAGCCGTTGCGTTGATATAATCTCAATTTGTAAGTATTTAATTTTAATCTTCATTTATAACATTTAATATACTATAAAAAATATCAACGACGAAATATGTCATTAATTGTCATAAATAATTCATAAATAAGTGAATTTTATTGATAATTTATCGTCAACAAAACTAGCCATGAAGTTTTTGTTTGCTTATGACACAAATACTCCATTGATAATCTTTTTTTAGCTTATATGAAAAATATATTTTTTTAAAAATCTTATTGTTATAATAGATAAAACTAAATAAATATAGATGTAATTAACCCTTCACATAATGTTTTCAATGTAATTTGATTCTAATGACTTGCTTCTCTAAAACAATATTGTAGATATATGTGATGAACATAATGCGTATTTAGAAAATAAGGCTTTGGATAATGGAGCTTATCTTTCTCACAAAATCCACTTCATGAGGAAATTGTGAAGTGCTTCGTGGCAATTCTTGTAACAGGAAGAAAGTTCAAGGAAAAGCTAAAAAAAGACTAAAGAAAATAGAGATCGGATGAATAATGCTGATGATATTCGTAATATCAATATTGTTGGAGATAATGAAGAACATTCTAGAAAGAAAAATAATGTGCCTACTAGTACTGAGAAAAAAAACAATAATATTCATAAGGCTGCAAATGAGGTCATATTGAATGAGAAGTACAAATCGAAGCGAAAGAGAGGTAGAAAAGGACGAATCATGAGAAATTAACAACGCTAATAAAATTGTTACCAAAGTGTTACACCGTATGGACTATGGATCTTCACAACAAATTTATGGAAGCCGACCAACTTCTGCGATGGACATAAGTTTACTTCACTAATTATAAATACTTATAGTTATTGTCAACTTGCATGGGATTAAGGCCTTAATAATTATTATATTTAATTCAAGTTTCTTAGCTTAATATAGGGATAAATATTACATTAAATTAAGTTTACATTATTATGGAATTAACCTATAGGATGTTGCCCGGTTGAAATTCTTGATGTGATGAACGTGCCCGATCTTACCGTATTACAAGTTGCAAGCCATCTTCTGTGTGCACATCTCTTATTTTAAGTGGTTAATATATATATATATATTATGTATATTGGGTAGAAGGAGCACTTTTTTTTAGAATATATTTTCTAATAAGCAAAACTATTTTCTTGTATTTGATTTCTAGAAGATGTTTTTATTTTTGGAAAGATTTTTCAAGTAATCATTTTTTTTGTTATTAAGATCATATCCGCCAATGAACATTTAGACATTATTTTTAATATTTAGTACTTAAAAGTTTTGTCAAAACTCAATAATATCATTATCTATCTCTAATTTTTATTTTTTAAATTAGAAATTTTGTTTTTATTAATTATATTATAAAATATTGCGTTTTAGTATTTTTAATTAAAATAATGTCCTAAGTATTGTATATTTGCTATATGATTAATTATATATCAAGGATAGTGAAATAAGTTCTTGTTATTTTTTTTACTATGAAACTTTTGTGATCGTGTGATTAGATCATGAAAATCAAAAATAAATTTTTTTCACTAAATGATTATATTTTTTATCTATTTTTATGTCACTTATGATATATATTTTAGTTCGAATATCCTCTACAAGTGTTGCAAATGTTCCTCCTACAATCTCTCTTTCCTTTCTTTTAAAAAGTCTTCAACTATCTTAGCCAGAGTTTTTTAATGAATAACTCCTTATTTGGTCTAACTCACATTTAATTTTTCTTGTAACACAATTTGTTTAAACGTCAAGAAGAATAACCGAGAGCTCAAGAACAAAATCTACTCGTCACCTATCGTGCCAATTGGGAACCTCAGGTTATTTTATACAAAGAAATAGAAAAAGAATACTTGGGGATAATGCCTCATCTTCAAACAAATGTGACAAGTCTACAACAACAACAACAACAACGTAATTAGCAAATCCAAAGAAGCCCAATGGTTTTTCTTTCACCAAATAATAATGTTTATTCTATAGGAGATAGTTCAACTCAACTATATGTTTGTCATCCACAACTTCAAGTTGATCCTCAATACCTCATCTCATTAGATAATCCATTTTTATCACCGGGTGAGAATAATGATTCTAGTGCTCACAACGACAACATGAACCATTAGTTGGAATGTCGACTACAAGAATCACTATCGGAGCACTTACTATAAATTGCGTTTAATTAAATGACGTGGGATCTTCATGCTCAAAATAACTACGATTGGAAAGTAGAAACATATTCAATGATGTTTGATACCGAAGTGTTGGAAAATGATAGTTAATAATTTGGGAGTAGAAAATAAAGTAATTTTCTTTACAATATATTGCGAACCAAACATATCTCATCCCAAAGAATATTATCACTACATCACATGCGAGTTATACCGAAGGAAATGACTCATATGAGAGGAAAATTAGAGATCCGTACTTAGATTTCATTGATATAGATTCTCGCTCTTCAAAATCATGAATCCTCAAGTTCTAACCTACCCAATGGACATGATAGTGAGTTTGATCAAGCTCTCCCGATGATCGTGTTAGTGCTTTGATCTAACTTTATAATTATTGCAATGCTACCATTTATTTATCTATTTTTGTTATGATCGAGCTTAAATAACAATTATTTTTTGAAAAATGACTCTTCACTCTATTTAAAAAATTGATAGTAATATTATGGTTTGTTTAGATATTAGATTAGAATATTAAAAACAATATAAAATTTATATCATATTTATTTTATGTTTAGTTATCGATATTAACTAAATTTTTATATAATTCTTTTAAATCAAAAGATCTTTGTATTATATAGTCATATATTTGGCGAGCGATTATAATCTTTAATATTCTTGTTTTGATCAAACAAAATTCTCCTTAGCAAATCAGATATTGTTTTGATAAAAATTTATAATTATAGATATGTTAAGCCATGTTTTGCATATTAATTTCTTTTGATTTGACTATCATTTTTCCTCTATTCTTCTCCCTTTTATTTTCGCAGGAAGGTAGCCTTATCTTGTTTTGCTGGAATTTCTATAGATCAAGAACATGTGTAAGAGAAGCGCATCTAGTATATTCTTAAATTGCTACTTTTTTTATCTTTTAATTTTTTTTATGAAGATCGAAACACATAATTAGTATCATAATCACTAAATATATAAATATCGAAAAACTTTAAATACTAGTCTTAAGTATAAACTAGATTTAATTATTGAGTTGGAAAGAAAAAGATGGAGAATAAAGGTGGGGAAGAGACCAAATGAAGTTGAGTTTAATTGCTTGAGAAGACCAAATAACTTTTCCTACTCATGTTTCAAGAAACCTATTGAGGGTATTTTAGAAAAGCAAAAATAGAGAGAATGCTAACTACTATCTTCATACAGTTAATTCATAAATATATGTGTGTGTATGTGTACACAGATTGTGTAAATTTTGTTTACTATAATCATATATGAAATTAAAAATATAGAGCATTCTAGAAGAAATTGACTTTTATCTAAAAGTGAAAGAAGTCATTTCCTTTTTTTTTTTGGTAAATTTTTCAAAATAAATTTTCTTTTACAACAAACTTATTTAATAAGAAAAATATTTTAATCATACCTATTACAATCATAATCTCCTACTGATTTTATTCCAAATTATATATGCAGGTAATAATCGAGTGTCTAGTTCTCAAATAGCAAATTTTTCAATGAATCATCAATATAATCCAATGCATCAGAATCTTTGTAGAGACAAACTTTCTCAAGTGGAAATCATATCTTTTATTTTTCTGTGAGACTATGTAGTATCATTTTAAATCTTTCATATTATCGTGGACGACTAAATTTTATAAAATTTAAATTCACAAAAAATTATGGCTATTTGTAAGATATACTAGTACAAAAAATATTTTGAATTGATATATTTAATATTCAAGTCCAATAAATGTGAATTTAGCTAGTGATTTAATTATATTGAACTACCCCATCAAGTTGGGCTACAAATGACCAGTCATCTTTCTTAGAGGCACGATTTGGTGCCACATGTCAAATGACAAGATTTGTCAAGTCAAATGAAGGAGACAATAGGATTACACTATACATTCAAATGACATAGCAAGCAAAGTTAAATCAAAGGTCAATAAAAATAAGTTATGTGTATAAAGGGACAAGTTCTAATCAATCAAATATAGTCTTGTTACTTGGCTATTGATCAAAAAACTTTTATCCTTATCACACTCTCTCATACAACTATAATAAGTGTTTAAATAATTTAGAAGATACACAAGAGTTCATAACAAGAGGTCAGTGAGAACTAGTGGATCAAAAATATGAATTTTTCTATAACTACAAGTATTTAAGTGTGACAATCCTAAGTTCTATGTTAATGTGAAAATCATCCTCAATGTTTTCTCTATTTATTTGAATTTCAACCACTCTTTTCGCTTCCCCTTATGTCCCCCTTTACGTTGCCACGCCTTTAATTTTTCATATAACACCAAAGAAGGAGAAATTTCATATTGATTTTTTTTCAATTTAACCAACATTTTTCTTTTCTTTTGCCACTCCCTACTTTCATCTTACCATTTATCTATATTGAACAAGTGTACCTCATCCTTGTTGAGTAGGCAAACATGTGATGGGTGGTACATCAGTGTCTCGATTTGGTATGGTTGGTCTAGTGGTACATTGTAGAATTGGAATGACAAACTTAAGCAAAGGGATTATGATATGTTTTGCTGAATATTTATGTTCATATGATATTGTTTAAAAATTTGATTTTTGTTTCCTTCAGGTCAAGTGATGACTTAGAAGTCCATGAAAATTTCTCGACAGGTCATAGTTGTGTATCGATAGCTTATGATTTCCCGTCACTTTTTCTAGTAAGGATAGATTTGTATATTGCCGTCACGCGCCTTGAAGGTATGACCGGCACTCCTAAGTGTCTTTACTAGGACCCGAACCTAAACTACACGAGCCTAAGCACTTCTCGTGCCCGGGCCGCTCTAACCCCGATTCACAAAATCAATGGGCTTATATAATCTGCCAGAATACAGCCCTACTTGCCAGCCTATACTAATTGCATAAAAACAACAAACAACTGTAATATCATTAATATAAGGGAACCTATGAGCCGAGAAGGCCACCATGCCGCTCAGTTATTTCGAATCAATATAACAAATGCTAAACAACTACATGACCGATAAGGTCACCACGCTAATCGAATAAGGTTACACGACCAATATAAACAACTAAATATACGCACGCCCCACACGACCGGAATAACCAACCAGTGGAAATATATACAAACAAGCCTCTAAGAACACCGATAAGATGGCCTGGACAAGGCTCCGGCCTACCTGCACTGTACAACAAAAAAAGGAAATATACCTATAGTTGTCTAGCTCGATGACAGGAGCTGATGACTCTATGAGCCGGATGGAATCAATGGTGATCGACTTCGCTTGGCGAGTACTGCAGTAAGTACGTGCGACCCAAACGGCGCGCACTACTAGTACCGAGTATGCAAAGCAACTGAACATAACCGAATATAAACAAATAATACTAAAACTCGAATAGCAGAAAGTATTCCGAAACTGCCTCGACTAGCGAATCTCGAAATAAGCTTATCTGCATCATGTAAGGTAGAATCATACTGTCATTACGGCGACCGGCTTCATCGTCTAATAGATATTATGTATATACATATATATAACATACAAGGACCTATACAGCCCCTTAAGTCGGAAGGTGCCAACCAACAAATAATCTATATACCCCTACCCAGGTCAAAACCATCCAAAAATAAATCACTCCACTCACCTACTAACTACGCAGCACCTCTACCGCCCTCGTCCGCAGCTCTGCCACGGCTGACTATAACTGTGTCTAAGTCCTGAGGACTCCTATAATTGTAAACTATAATCCGCATTCGTAATCCGCCCCGGCAAGCGTCGACAGGTAAGCTATATTATGCCGATCACCGATATGCGAATGCTACATCCCATCTTCGTCCTACTACGTACTACATACCACTCCTTGGAGTGACGTATTCTCACTCGGCGGGCGGAAGCCGACACAAATGCTAACCCGTGGGCGGCGAGGACGCTCAAAAGGGTGCCTCATAGCACAAATGTGTCTCAACAAACAATAATCACGTATAGCAAGCATGTTCAATTCAAAATACTATCCATGTTTTGACGTGTTCTATTTCGAATCTCTTTTCGCATTAAACTGATTATGTTATCGAGCTAATCAGATCCGAAATAATTTCTCAAGTTGTTTGGATACTCGATTTATCGACTTTTTATTCTCAATATAGCATAATAACATAAAACATGCTTCGTTGGATTCATACCGGACTTATTTCACTTCGAATTCTTTCTTCTATAGTTCACGCTATTTCCTATAATCGATTACTAACTTGCCGAAGGAACTAGCTTTACATACCTCCGTTGCCTGGATTCTGGCTAACCGGCGTAATCCTGCCAATATTCAACTATTTCTTCCAACCGCATTCATATATGTGTCAATTAAAATGAATACGCTAATATTCTGGAAGAAAATATCACTTTCAATATATATATAGCCCAATTTGGCTTATCGAAAAATGGTTCAAAACCCGTTATTTCGAAAGTCCGTATGGAGAAATACTCACTTAGGGCTAGGAGTATTGAATAATTTGGAGCAATTCCACTTACCTAACTGGGTAGCATGACGATTCGCCGAATCGAATTTAATGAAACTAAATCCGTAGGGAATGCTTCACGCTAATACCAGACCGAGTTAATTTGAGTTCGGGACCGCGTTGACGCATAATAAGATGAATCTTTATATTGAAACCTCGTCCCTTAATGTTTTTGTTTTTGCTTGTCAAGAAAATATCGTATGAATGATTTTAAAACGAAGTGGGGCTTCATATACTTGGGACCTCTAAGTCGCATTCGTCGAATGCGATTTATAAGCGCATTTGCCTTGCGACGCGTCGATTCTTGGCGCTTGTCCGCCTCTCCTCGGCCCTTTTCTCGCACATATGGTATTCTAAAAAATCTTAACCAACATGCGAATAAAGCTATATACATGTAAAAGAATTTACTAGGTGTAACATCCTCCCTCCCAAGAACATTCGTCCTCGAATGTAAACTTTTACTTGCAAAAATGTCAACTTATTCGACTTAGTTTAGAAAAATTTCGAATAGCCCCCCGTAATATGGACTATCTCAAAATCCTGAAACGCGTAAGTCCAATACAGTACTCCACACAACACTAGTATTCATTACATAAGCGCCTATTCAGAACTGGACATCCCGAATCGGGACAACTCTGTAGGTTCTCATATATTTCCTCAAAGATAGACACGTGGAAAACCGGGATGAATTGTGACCTTTTTTCGGAGGTAAGTTCAACTCGTATGCTCTGGCCTATTCTTTCTATGAATTGAGCAAGGGGCCCAACAAATCTCAGCCGAGCTTGCCTTTCTTGCCGAATCTCATCACCCTTTTCATTGGAGACTTCTCAAGAATACCTACTACTACATTAAATTCCAAGCCAGGCGCACGTCGCATACGATTTCGGCGCTCTAAGGCCAATAGGAGTTCTCCGATAAGCTTTACCTTTTCCTCTGACTGATGAATGATATCTAGCCCAATCAATGCCGATTCTCCTACTTCAAACCAACCCATTGGAGATCTGCCACTTCGCCATACAACGCCTATGCCGCCATCTCGAATAGCCGAATGGTAACCGGCATATAGGCAAACTCAATGAGCGGTAGACGTTCATCCCGGCTACCTCCAAAATCTAACACACATGCTTGCAACACATCCTCGAGCATTTGAATAAGGCGTTCCGTCGCTCATCCGTCTGAGGATGAAAAGTCAGGCTCAGTTAACTGTGTTCCTGCTCTCTTCGAAATGATCACCAAAAACTTAGTTGTAAATTACGCCTCCGTAAAAAAGGGCCAATGGATACTGAACACCGTGTGCCTTGACTATTTCTCGATATAACTCAAGATAATGTTCGCAAAGAAAGTAGCCCTCATCGCAAAATGGGCCGATTTTGTAAGTCTCACAACAATTACCCAAATTGAGTCATTTCTATGTCTGCACGGTAATCGTGCTAAAAATCCATATTTATTAAGCTTCCCATTTCCAAACAGGCACAAATATGTCCTGGTCAACCCTCCCGGTTTCGGGGTTTCGCATTTACTACGGCGCTAGGACACCGGGCTACGACCGCTATTTCCTCTTCATTCTTGGCTACCAGATTTCTTTCTATATCATGGTACATTTTAGTCGAACCTGGATGGAGGGAATGACTTCCAGCATAGTGTACCTTGCCCATAATCCACCGGCAAAGTCTTGCAACGTCCTCGGAACGCAGTACATCTTTATATCTCAACACTCCATCCCCTACATTCGAAAACTCTACTCTCACATGCCTCGCCTACCGGAACTTGACGTTTCCCTACGCGCCTAGTAAAGAGAGCCGCGAAAAGTGGAAAATCCTTCCACACACCTTCTCGTAGTACCCGGCTAACCCTGTGAAACCGCATGCCTGGCCAAAAGTGGGTAGGTCTCGCCATGTTTTTACCGCCCTATTTTTTCGTGTATCTATCTGTATACCAACCTCCGACACAATGTGACCAAAAAGACTACTAAATTCATCCAAATTCACCTTTAGAGAAATTGACATGTAATTGAAGATCATACCGATTTATCATACCGTAGAAACCGACAAGTAATCTATCCGTATAGCTAGAGCTTATCCGGTCTTATGGGCCGCATGCTAATGCTACTTGCTGTTGGGATAATTCGTATGAATGTCCGCACACCATGTGCACATATCCGACCAGAGGATCCCAATAGTGATCATGACTAATCAAGTCAATAATCAGTGGAATAACTAAATAGTCAAGCTGAATGACCCGGCCGCAAAGTATTCTAACAATGCTTTAAATGTCCTACTTATTATCTCGTAGCCTGGGCGCATAATCAAGGAGTTGTGGACAGCTAATCATGAGCCTTCTTCTAATTGAACAATCGTAGATTTGGGCTTAGTCGAAGCATTCCTGTGCGATCGCTCCCTCAATCTTCATAGGAACCTAACGATTTCCTTGTCTTAGTAAACACTATTCTAAAGGTGGTACTACCAATTCCTTGTGCCTGGTTCATATCCACTGATCTATCTCAAGAATTGGGAAATTGGTCCTTATAAGTACCAGAAGACTGGCCTCTCCTAGGACTCTCGTATCCGAATATCTTATATGAGAACCAACCGAGGTACTAGTCTGTCACCGACTACCGACGTGGACTCCTCCTTTGGGTAATTCACTGCTTGTCTCGACCGGGATGGCCGGGCCGACGGCAAGAGAGTCGCCGTGATGATAACTCAGGTTGGACTAAGGCCGACTCTCACCTACAAGGATGGGAAAGCAATGTACCATCACTTAACATGTTGGAGAATCCTGTGTTACCAACCTCTGAAATATGCTTAGTCGGTTTCTATCCTCGGTTCTCGGCATATGCGATCACATTAATGATCTTTAGGGATTTTTCACTAATACAATGCACTACCGTCGTTAGACCGTCTAACCGCGCCGTATCATCTAACTACCTAATTCGGGCTACTAACTCTTGTGAGCTTCGAGGTCTAGATCCTGGAAACAAGCATGTAAGTCCATTAACTCAATAAACTCGGGAATTGAGAAAGTTTCTATGGATTCATACGTGAATCACACTTACTCTACTTTCTGGCGAGAGGTCCCGCAGAAGATTTATCTACCAGGTGGATCAGAATCTCTATTGGCAGCTACCACAAAGATATATGCAGTATGTGTATTTAAACATATCAACAACTACGCACTCATACATACTCTGGATTTGTAGTAATACGTAATCTCTCAGATGATGCTTTACTAAATTTCATACCGCACATGATATACCGCTTGGCCAATCTAATAATATCTCCTAACTCCTCGTACTATTTCATTCGATTTTTTTTCGTCCCATTCCTAAAGCGCAACCACATGCGTTGCTATGATCTCGCTATTCGACCACCACTCTACAACGTGGGGTCAACATCCGAATCTTGTGGACTTACTTGGTATTATATTAAGGGCTCAGATCGTCATGGGCTCGATCTCCCGTGTCGCATCGATTAGAGTCTCTCGTGTCGGGTAAGCCAGAATCTCAGGAGGACATACCATAACATTCTAGACTATAAGCTACTATCTCTTAGCCGTAACTCCGAGGCTTTGTCCTTAATACACCATGTTCTCTCAATCCTAGCAGGACTCTAATTTCCCTCAAAATCAGGTATTCGTGCTTCTTCCCCTTACATTGCTTAAGCCGATCTCTGGGGTTCAAGGTACCGCCTTACATTGTCAATAAGGTTACCGGTCAAGCTCACCCTATATACTCTTTCCGCCGCTTGCATTCGGACCCATCTCGATTCATATGACCTCCTACCTTTCGATATCACAATGCCTTACACCCACTTCGAGTAAGCTGATAGTCTTACTGCTCTTCCGACTTATTACCGTGAGGGTCCGCACAACTTGCGTAATCATAAGGCTCCTTACTCTTTCTAACACTGAATCAATCGATCCGTCTTCACTTACTTCTTAATGGCAACATCGCCAATCCTTATCTCCTTGCTATACTCGGAATCAAAACTAAGAGGTAGGAATAGCCTTTTCTCAATGCAAACGAAACCGAAACATGGAATCGTACTTACACCAAAAGATGGAGGTGGAAATCCTACATTTCCCTCTCTCTCACATCTATCTGATAATCTAATATTATCTACCACCTTAATAAGATCTTATATATTTAACAAATAAAATCAACTCATTTATACGCCATGCTTCTGACTTCCTACTCAAGCTATCGACATATACTGGGATGTACCGATAAAGGTATCACATTGGGAGACCTCGATACCTCCTCCCCGTTGCCGAAGCTTACCCCGCAACCGACCGGTGCCCTCTCCTCGCCGCTATATACAATCTTCATGCAAGGATAGGATATCGCTGATCTCGACTTGTATCCGTATTCAAAGAGTATGATACATTTTTGGAACTCGGCAACCATACGGGTACCGCTCTATAGCACGACTAAATGAGAAGAAAAAGAGTAAACTATCCTATCATGCCTGCAACCTCCCTTACTTCATGTAATGTGGTGCACAACACATCCATAGATTAGATTCTACTTAGCACGGCTTATCGTACCCGGGATACGACCGCTTCGATACCAAGTTTGTCGCGCCCGCCGTGGAGTGCATGACTGCACCCGGTGTCCACTAGGACCCGACCGCTAAACTACTGAGCCTAAGCACTTCGGTGCCTCGGATGGTTTCAACTCCCATTCACTAATCAACGCTATATAACGATCGGGGAATACACCCGGCCGGCTAGCCTATAGCCACCTCGTACAACAACAATGCAACTGTAATCTCATTAATATAAGGGGAACTCTATGCGTCTTACGTGCCACCACGCCGCACTGGCTATTTCTAATCAATATAACAATGCTAAACAACTACGTGATCGACAAAGTCACTACTTCACACCGAATAGTGCTCACACGGCCAATATAAACAACTAAATATATGCATGGCCCCACACGACGCGCACACCAACCACAAAGAAATATATACACCGCAAAGCCTCTAAGAACACTATAAGATGGTCGGGACAGGCCCCGCCCTACCCAGACCATACAACAAAAGAAAGGAGACATATAGCTATCTAGCTCCTGATGATGAGCCGACGACTTCATGAGCCGGCCGGAATCACAAGGATCGGCTCCTCTATGAGTACCAGTGCAATGCGCGTCCCAAATGGGCGTCGTTACTACCGGTATCGAGTATGCAAAGCAACTAAACATAATTCAAATATAAACAACAATACACACGAACTAGCATAAAGTATTCAAACTGCTCGGACCGGTGGAATTCTGAAATAAGCTTATTCGTACTCAAGGTAAGGTAGAATCATACCGTCGTCATGGCTAATTGTCTATCGTCAATGTATATTATGTATATACATATATATAACATACAAGGACCTATACCAATTTCATAAGCCTAAGGTGCCAACCAACACACAATTTATATACCCCTACCGGGTCAAAACCATCCAAAAATAAATCACTCCACTACGCCTACTAACTACGAGCACCTCTACGTCACTCTCGGGTTCTGCAGCTGCTATGGCCTCTCGACTATAACTGCACTGAGTCCTGGGAGGACTCATAATCGTAAACCGTAATCATATTCGTATTCGTATTCGTAATTCGCCCGGCGCAAGCGTCGACAGGTGTTATACGTTATGCCGACGCACTGGAGCATGGGAATCTGCATCCTATCTTCGTCCTACTACGCATGACATGCCACTCTGAGTGACGTATCTTCACCCTCTCGGCGGGCGAGTCGACGCCTGGCTAACTAGGCGGCGAGGACGCCAAGGGTTGCCTCATAGCACAAACAGTCTCAAAAATAATAATCACGTATAGCAAGCATGTTCAATATGAAAATACATCCATGTTTTGACATTCTATTCTCAATCTCTTTTTCACATTAAACCGATTCTATTACCGAGCCAATCAGACCGGGGCCACTTCTGGTTGTCTCTGATACTAATTTACCGACTTTTATTCCGAATATAGCATAATAACATAAACATGCTTGCCGGATTCATACCGACTCACCTCGACTTCGAATTCTTTCTTCTATAGTTCACGCTATTTGCTATAATCGGGATTAATAACTTGCCGAAGGAACTAGCTTTACATACCTCCTTGCTCTGCTCAAGCACCAGCGTAACTCGCTAATATTCAGCTATTTCTTCCAATTGTATTCATATGTGTCAATTAGAACCGAATATGCTAATATTCTCAGTAAAGAAAATCTCACTTTCAATATATATATCGCCCGAACTTTGGCTTATCGAAAAATCCATTTAAAACTCGTTATTTCTCGAAAGTCCGTGAAGGGAGAAATACTCAACTTTGTGTGGCCAAGAGTATATTGACACTAATTTGGAGCAATTCCACTTACCTTAACCTCGGCATCACGCCGATTCGCCACCGAATTTCACGAAACTAAACTGCAGGAATGCCTCGCCGCTTATACCTGCATTATCCGGAGTTAATTTAGTTTGGACCGCGTTTGACGCGATAATCTAGATGAATCTTTATATTGAAAACCTCGCCCCTTACCGTTTTTGTTCATGTTTGCCGAAGAAAATACGATGAATGATTTCAAAACGAATTGGGGCTTTATATACTTGGGACCTCTAAGCGCATTTGCCTTGCGACGCGCCGACTTGGCGCTTGTCCGATCTCCCCGCCCTTTTATCACACGTATGTTATTTTGGGGTCTTTTAACATGCGAATAGCCATCTACATGTCAAGAATTTACTAGGTGTAACAATTGCCTTACATTTTATGGTATTCGTATGTTGTTGCATATTCCATTAATCTATACGGTAGTTATCGGGAGACAATTGGTGATCAAGGCGATTGTTCATGTTGTGAGGCCTTGAATGAGGCGTGTGTCAAAGCCGTGTGAATTGATACTATTGCCAGCGTTGGGGCTGATCTCGGTTGTATCCTCCCGTTTCCTATGATATCTATCTTTATATTGCCTTATGTAATCAATAAACTCTTATACGATGCCCCGAGCCTAGTGCGCCCCGCATATACCTCGCATGTGCTAATTGGTAGGTAGCTCGTGATCCTTGTAAATGAGCCGAAGTTCTAGCTTATCGGTAAGCCCGATGTTATCTAGAGTTAATTGTTGGTTTATTTTATGTACATATAATTGTTTTGGTAGCTCGATCCCCTATCTCAATCATATATCTACCGTTGTACTCTTCGAGTCTCGTAGACTTATGTTTTGGGTTATGGTGCCGTTGTAGGCCTTATCCGGCTTCAGCTTTTATAGTTGTTGTTCCGTAACATGGCCTTGTTCGCCTATTGTATATTTAGATTTGGGATTGAGGGCCGCCTTGATTTAGAACAAGGTATACTCCGTTGGTTAGCGATTCTTTCTCTTTAGTTATATATTAGAATTTTTCCCGCATTTCACGCGGTCATTAAGAACAATAAAAACATATTAAATAAATAATGTCTTGTAAAAAATTAATATTTATTAATTTTGAATTTTTAAATTTTTTAATATTTGAAAATTTGATATTGTTATCTTATGTTTTTATAGTTTTAAAAATATTTACACATTAATGTGGTTCTGTCAGGCTTCTTTTCACCGAGATAACGTGACTTCACAATTCTTAGCCTATGATGCTCCCTAAGCATAGCCTAACTTTTGTATTGAGCTAACAACACCTTTGTGGATCACGCTGATATGTTAGCATCTTTTGTTCCTCCTCTTCTTAGCTTTTCCTTCTTCTCTATTGCTTTCAATAACTAAATTTCGCCATGCGTAACTCAAGCTTCGCTCTCCCATTCAAGAATAATCACAACTCGATGTATTTAATTAAGTCTCAAACTCACCCTCCAACAAACCAATATGTTCTCTTTATCACGTAGTCCTCAAAATAGATATACTTTCAATGGTCACTAATTGAACTCTTGAAAATAAATTTATTAACCCAATTGTTCTCGCATCAACAATGCATGCAAATATACTCGACAATTATCTACAACCGACTATATAGTCACAACTCTCACATAAATAAAAAGAGTTATTTTCAAAAGTTAGAAACCTAAGATGGATATCGTACAAGACTATCTCCACTTTTTACTAATAGAAATATCGACGCCCGTTTACTATTCTAGAAAGACCACTGATAACGCCCAAAATATACTCTTCGTTACAAAAGAGAATACACGATCACAGAATAAAACAAATATCCCGATGAATGTTTCGGGGTCGGTCCACAAAAAGGACTAGTGGAATGATATGCACAAGTGTCGGTTGAGAAATTTAATTTAGTCGCACCACTTGAAATTAACAAGGAAATAAACATTTTGGGGAGATTGAGATTTACAATGTGAGTATAAATTCTGTAATTTGACTAATTAAGATAGAAAAATGACCATGGTTGTTGACGATAATGTGAAAGACTAGAGGTGTAGATGATATGCTAACTTAATAGGGTCATGCTAGGTTATCTCATGAGTTCGCTATGTAAATAACCCTAGCAAGTGGCATTTGATTTTTTTAACCTCATAAATACCTCTTGATATATTTCTTTCAAACCACTGTGACACAATTAAATCAATCCGATTAGATTTGGATTAATAAATGAGACTAATTTCTAGCTATTATTAATTAAGAGTGAGATTGTGATTTTGGCTATTTCCAACCCGATTCACAATCCTCACATGCACGTGCCCACCATTAAATTCTCTCTCAATACTCAATTAATATTTTCAAGCAAAAATCAAGTAAGAAAAATTAGATCCACATCAAGCAACTATGGATCTTTAATTACAAATTGAGAGCAATTTAATCGATTTACACTAATTAAATAATATTGAAATGACTCAAGCAATATCCAATCTAATTAAGCATTAATCACCACACACCTTCTAGTTAATGATTTAGCTACTCATAGTTAAGAAATTCAAAAGCATATTTAACAATAAACTCATTGAATTCAATAATAGGAGTAGCAAAATCAAATTCAACAATAAGTCTTCAACAATGGTAATACCCTGCTATGGAGGAAGAAGAAGAAGAAAAGAAACAATCATTTATACTTTTCACCAATAGAATTCTTACTTTCTTCTTTTCTACAAAGAGAATGTCCTCAAAAGTTAACAATGCTCGTATCTCGATGGGTACATAGTACTTCTCTTTAGAATATATCCAAAAGTAGGATATCAATTTCTCTTTTTCATGTCGACATTTACCTCGACGCATTCGGCACTTGCGAAGCACCGATTATTCGCTCTATACATTTCGCAACCGCCGACTAGTAATTAATCGCGCTTCAAAGGAGTTCCAAAGGGCCTAGGCGACTCTTTGTCGCTTCGGCTGCCCATACCCGTGCACCGCCGAATTTTCTTCGATCCAACAAATCTGTGTGTCATTTTGTGAATGGACTGCGAGTCGCCCGTTAAAGTTCACGTTCACCTTTGCTGTAATTCCCAGAGGCGTTGCTCACACCTTTGACTAAGATTTCATTGTTCTTCTTCTGAGCGCCGATTTTCATCCGAATTCCTTCTTTTTATACCATTTCTTACTCTTTTCTTCACATTAGACATCTATACACAACAAATGCAAAAAAGGCATAAAATCCACATAAATAACTCGAAAACTATGCAATAAATCAAGCTTAAGAGCCTTATAAGTTGGTAAATTACAAACTTATCAAATCCCCAAACTTGAACCCTTTATTGTCCTCAATGCAATTATCGTCGCTTGCAAAAAATTCCATCTCTACAAGTTAAACATCAATAACCACTTGGTTTATGACAATCCAAAAATGTTCACCAACTCACCGAAAAGAGAAACAAATTCCCCTAAAAACAAGAACAATGGAGAGATTTCAAAAGGTCACCACCCTTTAAAAACATGATTCACAAGGAGCTTTCATTTAGAAAAACGAGGCATATCTTGGGTCCATCAAGTGCCACATAGCATCTCAAATCATGATCAATGCACATTCAAAGCTTTCCTTAGAGCTTGCATTTCTCATGTCCTATGAACAGACATTTTAATGCAATTGTGTCCACAAATGACGGTGCCACTCACCTAGGAGAAAATCCCTATTTTTTAATCATGAAATCAATGCATTCACATAAGCGATTGCGCAAAGAGAAGATTGCCCTCACTTCCAAAAGAAATCTTCATGCACACAACTCGAACCATAGACTTGCCCTTCATGTAATCGCCACTAATGTGTGTATCAACCGTACTTAAAATCGCTTAGGACTGATGGGTCATAACGTAGGCTAAGGCTAATGGTAGATAAACATTTAAATAGTGATTTAAAGCCTCCCCAATGCCTTTTGTGCAATGTTTACATCCCATTATCTTATTGAGACATCTAAATTTTATTTCTCCTTGTTCATTACCTTCATCATCTGTAATACAAGTCACCCTTTATAATACCAAGGAATTTCACATTTAGCCTTATATATGCAAACATAGCACCTTTTTACTATTCTTTTTATGATGATTCGAGGTCTTTCAACCCATTGATTCATTTATTTCATCACAATTCTTGGTGCTACCCTCACATTGAAGCTCTCTATTTTCCCCTTCTGCAAACCCTAAAACTTAGGCTTTTGCCCTCATCTCAATTCATTTATCAAGCCCTCATTTCATGGGATTTCCAGTTTCATTTTTGTTATTTTATCACCGATAATTAGGGAGGATGGGTGCCAAAGAGAAGGATTAAGAAATGGTCATTAGGCTTAAAATGTTGTTTCTAAGAAATGGGTCCAAGGCTCAAACACTAGCTATCAAAGATTAATGGTCAAGGAGGTCATTTTGGGTGAAATGATCTTAACAAAAGAGGGCCTAAGATCATGTTCTAAGTAGCAACATCTCAGGATTTCACCCCAACTAAGAGAATACATTGTCCCTAATGTATCAAGCAAAGAAGGGTAATAGACTTCGAGTAGGTCACTCATCCACTATCAAATAAATTTTCCTCATTTCTGGTGGCACTGAAGAAACTCGCCTCTCCTAGATCCCTCTGTTATCTCCCAAGCCTCAAACAGACTCATCAATTGGGCCTCGAATGCTGGAAGGAGCAGCCATTGCAAATACAAGAGCACTCACATGTCGCACTTCATAAGTGTCCACTTTTTCCACTCTCGCACCTCAACTTGGAGAGAAGTGACAAACTTCTCCACTACATCAACCCATTTGCATAAGGTTAAAGTGATCTCATACATTGATTTAAATTTCCGTTTGACAACTTGAGCAATGAGTACAGGATACTCCTAGCCAACTTTTGGAGTTGGTTCGCGAGAGCTGTCAGTTTTCACTGGCTTGTGGAGACTACATGGTCGGGAGGATGCGGTGAGGGGGAGATTCTCCCCCTAAGAGGTGTGTCACTGCAGGCTCGCCCACTGGGTGAAACACATTCAAATTCCAAAATACCTATTTAATGACTCAAGCCCGATCCATGGGATAAGGATCCTTCATCCAACACAAAAGTTGCAATCTCTTCCTTAATTGCGGCTTCCTTGACATCTCTTTCCGTCTAAGGCGATCAGGGCCCCGAGGTGTGGTGGGTCCATCAGGAACAATGGAACTCCCGCTGTAAAACAGAAAATTGAGATACATGGCAGAATGAAATGCTAGCTCTGTTTGCCTTCCGCTTTCATCCGCCGGGTCACAATCTCCTAAAGCTAATGGGGATCTGGATACATGGGAAGGCAGAATGGACGCCTTTCAAGCTAACTCGTTTATTTTTGGAAGAATGACGCGCTGGGCGCATAAAATCCAACCATAACTTGGTCTCGAACTTCATATCGGGCCAGAAATTTGCCACCCATGGGGGCCCATAGCGGAGTGTCAAATGCGATGATGGGGCCTATTCAGGTGAACCGATTTTTCATATTCGTAATCCCGGCCATATACTGTGTCCGAGTCAAAACCTAAAGGAGGATAATTATGTAATTTGGATTTTCGTGTCTGGTCACCCCCAATTAGAGAACCATACTCCGTCGAAATTGTCAAGCCCATATTTGAAAGATGTGGTATAAGGTGTAACAAAGGGGTCTCAGAATATTGAACTGTGATCACATACGTAAATTGATAAGCCACACAACTAGAAGTGGGGTAAATAATGGACGATGTTGAATCCATATTGGGAGACTAAAACACCACCTCTATATTGTAGGCCCGCTCAAGGACAAAAATATTTTTAATTGGTATCTCTGCGTCTTCAGCCATTATAGTATCCCGACCACCTAAGAGCGGGAAAATTTAAATTTTTTGAAAAACAAATGGCATAAAATGGAAAAGTTTGGAATGGGCTAAGGTCACAATGAGCGGACCAGGAAAGAGTCCATCGCGGCAGCTTCTCTCTCCGACATATCCGGAAACCGCCAAGGCGTATAAAGGGTCCCGCCATTAGCAGATGACACTTCGTAATCCTCGTTTCTAGTAGGTTTTAAAACCTATTCTCTCAAAAGGGCTTAATAAAAATGCTGAAAATAGGAAATAGACTTTTGAAACAAGAAGAGAAGCAAGGAGTGTAGGTTCATCCTCCATGCATACAGATTTTTCTCGTAAGAACAGAATTGGTGTAGGTATGTAATTGGGAACGCGTTTTGATAATAGCTTACAACGTAGGCTATGGTGTACCTACTTTTTTGTTAGACTTTATTTAGCTAAATATTTATATGCAGCATATAAGTTATATGCTTTTGATGGGTAGTGGCTCAATATTAATGAATTGCTATCAAATATTTGAAACTTAAGAATTTTAGGATGAAAAAATTAGAAAAGGGATAAATTCCCTAATGTGAAAACTTATGGGAAATATTAATAAAATTAAGGTAGGAGTGAGGGTGTATGTGGGATCCAATCGTACGTAATGATCTTCAGCGCGTTGCCGAATGTATTTGCCAAGATATAGAATTATAGAGTCACTCTACCCGAATTGTAATCTTGGAATGAATAATCTTGAAAATCCTATTTATAGGATGCGCACCAAACGAGTAATAGACTAGGATCATTACAAAATCTCGAGTTAAGCCCTAATTTTTTGTAGGGTTAGGCTTACATACTGTAATGTATGCTCGTGCACAATGATATGCTTATTAGTCTCGTGAACATTTCTGATATGGTGATTTTTTGCCGAAATAAATCTGATACTTCTAAGATTCCTCCATTATGGTGGGCATGGTAGAGAGATGAGATACTAGATGGAGAGGAAATACCTGCGGGAAGAACTAGAAGATAACTGTTTGCGATATTTCAAAATAGTCCCCGCCGCATGGTATGGGCCTCATGATGCCTACCAAGATGTGGTGTACCATCACTACTCAAGGCCTTTTGCGTAGGTTGCAGGTTCAAGTTCCTTGATTGGCATGGAGTACTTCACACGCCTTCCTCAGATTCTTCTTCTTCACACAAAGCTATGTTATTTTATTTTTGTCATGCATTCTATTAGAGCCATTGTACCATTCACTCAGACTAGGGAGATTCACAAGGTTGTTGGGAAGCTTGTATGATTTATTTGTTGGTTAGTGTAAATAAATGAGAAATTTTGGGTAATTGATGTAGTGTTTCGTAAGGGTTCTCCTATCAAGTATAGTCAATATAGGTGCCCGCACAATCCATTTATGTTGGGTCATGACAATATTGCATCTCATGCTTATCGACATTGAGGAAGTGAAAGGATAAATATCCTAGCATAGGCTCGCCATAATATCTATAGTATATAGGGTCTAGTAGGTAAAAGGTGTTACATTCAGGATATACCATTATCATTGTCCAATAATACTAGGTGCTTATATAGAGCTTATAAGTCCTCCATGGGTTTCAACTATATTCCAGATGTTAGTTTTGCTACATATTTTTGGCCGTGTCATATGCATCGTTATTATTGCATTCATGTATTTTAATTGGGTCTTAGTATTATTTGATTAAGAAGGTACCAAGTACTTTTGAATGTGACTTATTGATATCTCTCTCGACTTAGTTTGAAATTTGATTTTTTGAACTATTCAAGATAGATGCCTTTAATGATTATTATCTTGAAGTGAGATATCTTATTATGATGAGGTTAGTCAAAGCAATATAGATCGACCCTTAATATCGCTTCATTTAAGGGTCAATCAACGATGATACTAAGTATACATGTTCATCATACTAATTTTGCTATTTCGCACTGTTATGTAGGTTCTAAGCCCGATGCTTGTAGTAGGTAATCCTTCATGATTATTAGAGTCCGCTCAATGTCTTGAGGTAGTCATTGCGCCTATAGCATTCCAAACCGCTTATTTTATTACCACTGCCTTCCTTATGTATTCTCACACAATGTATTACTTCATCTTTCTATTTTTGAGATTCTTAGAGGCTTATACTGTGTCACCAGATTTTGGGGTGTTAATATTGGAATTTTGCTTATTTGGCCTATGAGATTCTTGTTCTAAAGGCTTACTTTTGCTCGTAATTACTCGCCTGCGCATTATGTACTTAATTAATCGATAAATTGAGGGATCACTACTTATTACTGGATTGGATAGGCATGCCATCACAAAGCTCTTGTTTTTAGGTCATGGAACAAATGCTTATAAATTTGTGTGCATTAACCAAGAAAGAGGACGAGGTATATCTCTATTCTAGGTGAAAATTAATTCCTTATGCGGAAAAATCATGCTCTACTTAATCTTATTTTATTCCTAGACTCCCTCTCAAATCGCTTAGGGTTCAAAGTTGTTTTTTATTGGTCATGAAGCAATAAAATAATAACACTCAAGATTAAGTAAATAATACAAATGAATCGCATATGATGATAAATATCTTAAAAGGTCAACATAATTTCATACAAAAATAATCATGCAATTACTTATAATCTTAGAATGGGAAGTTTAGTTCCGTATGTAAACTATAAGGAATTAATTAAATCATACAAATAAAAATGTAAAATAAATAATACTGAGAGAAGAAAATATGAAACCAAAATTCTCCCGACCTATGCACTTTCAGCTGCTCGCTATTTTCTTGCATTGTAGTTGCTGCTTCGCCCGATGTCGCCCCATATGCCGCCAGTGTGTCTTTTTCCTTTGTATTCTCTTTTCATTTTTTGAACCGCAATTGTCATATATATATATATATATATATATATATCTAAAACAAATTTAATTGGAACATTAATTAAAAATTTAAAATAATGATTTAATTATAACTTTGTCTCCCGTGTCGCTATTATGTTTTTAGGTCTGTCTTTCTTAAAGTTGAGAATTTATCGAAACAAACTTTCTACCTCCCGAGGTAGTGGTGTCTCGTATACATTCTATCCTCCCAAACTCCGCCGATAAAATTACACTGATTGTTGTCAAGTGTTGCTTTAATCATAACTTTATCAAATATTAGCATAAGTGCATTCACTTCTCGCCTAAAAGATCCTACCATTTTTTAAAAGATTATTTATTCATGATCCAATCACTTTCAAATAGATATAATAAGTATCGTACATACTAATATATATGCATGATGGCGCACATCTATGAGAAAGCGTGATTAAAAATGTTATATGCACTTTACTCGACTCAATAAATAAAAAGAAAATTAGATAATTAATAAACAAACAAAATGTTTGTAGCATTATGCTTTGATCAAGGTCGACTTATACTTCTTGAGATCAAAATTGCAAACTTGATGATGATAAATCGTAGTATAAATAAAACTTATACTAAAAAGAAGTATAATATTTAATAGAATTTGGTCCAAAACCTATTGGAAAGGCTAATATATATAAAAAGTATAAAATCAATTGAGAGATTTATCTCCCTTAAACACAACTCTTTAATGACTACATTGTGAAATGATATTGTGTTGTGTATAATAAGAGATGATCTTCTATCGCAAATCCAAAACTTCTATTTCAAGAAAATATATATATATGATAGAGTTCTTTTAAAAAAAAAATTTAACCAACAATTTCTTTTTTATTTTAATGAAATTCAAATAAGATATGACATCAGGTAAACTCTAGTACTTATTTTCTAATTAATGTTGATTTATGACTAAAATAAAAGAGTATTGATGACTGATATTCCTAAAGATTGTAAATGTAAAAATTTGGAATCTTTTCCAAAGATTAATTAGAGGGCTTTGAACTTAATTACTCATTAATCAATAGTTTGTTTCTTTCTATCTTAAAACGTAAATACTATGAGATGTTTTAAAAATTAGCTCTTAAACTTTAATTTTGGCATTATCTTTACCATTTTGTTCTCCAATTTTTGTTTAGTTTTTGTCTTAGCACTATTTCGCAAGAAATCACAACTAAAAAGCCCTGTTTAGAAAACCATCTAACAATTGAATTTGAGTATAATTGATTGTAATTATGCAGTTGATCTATTTATTTAGTCAAGTAATTATATGACTAAGTGAGTAATTGGGTGTAATAGGAGGAAGTAATTACACTCTCTAATTTTAGGGGAGAGAAAACTCGCAGTATAATTACAGATAATCAAAATTTTATTTCAATTTCTTTTTTGTTTTTATATTAATATATTCTTATTTCTATTATTTATTTTATTTTATTTTCATTATTTAATTTTTTATTTTTTTTATTTTTTTTATTTTTTTTATTTTTTTTATTTTTTTTATTTTTTTTATTTTTTTTATTTTTTTTATTTTTTTTATTTTTTTTATTTTTTTTATTTTTTTTAGTTTTTTTATATTTTTTATTTTCTTCATCATTCAACATAGATGCCTTATTATTTCTAGTTTTTGAATTTAACGTAGAATTTCATTTCTGAGTAAATTATAGACTTTTTTTCCTTTTCTTTTGAATTATACCTACTTAAGTTATATTTGAATTTATTTGAAGTTATGTTGGAATTCAACATAAGAGTATTTATGTTAACTTTTTTTCTTAATTTTAAATTTATGTTATATTTTCGATTCTAATTTATTTGTTTTAGTAGTATTGACTTGTTATTTCACATTGCATGCCATTCATTTTTTAATTAGGATTGATATATTATCTTTTATCAAATATTTAAATAATTTTATAGCATTATATTTATAGTATTAAATTTTAAACATGAATATTAAATAAGATAAAAAAAATAAAAAAAATAAAAAAAATAAAAAAAATAAAAAAAATATATTATTAATTTATAAAATATATATCAATTATTTTTTATCATATTAGTTAAAGTAATTAATACATTTTTCACAAAAAATATATATTTTAAATATCTAATTTAATATCATTTATAAAAATACATATTTATCAAATATTTATGTTTTGATAATTAACTTTTCTTTAAAAATTTAATCGAACTATGCAATGATACTTAGCAAATTAAACAATACCTTGTAATGACACTTTAATTATATCATGACAAACAAATGTCATCGTAATTATTATACCGTATAATTTACTAGATTGTATAATAACTATCCATATAATCAGACAAATTTTAATTACACAATGACTTTTCAAACAAGACTCCTAAAATAATAATTTTAGATCTAATTATAATACAGTATTATTATTTCTAAACACAAATTAAATATATACCAACATGTAAAAGGACATGCTAATAGGAATTCAAGTTTGATACTTGTATTAACACAATTTTAATCGTGAGCTTCCAGCAATTTAATAGTGCAAATTACAAATTTATATAATTTATATTTTCACTTTAATCAAAGAATTTTTTCACTATCGTGACTGTTAATACATTAATGTTGTTTATATGCATTGATGTATTAGATTACAATGCATTAATACTTATTCTTTGATTAAAAAAATTAAAGATTGGCTTAGTTTAGAAATATATTGTAGTTATGCTTGTCCTTGGTAATATAAAAATAAAATATATAAGAATTGAATAGATAGATAATAATTTGATGTGATGCATATATATATATATATATATATATATATATATATATATATATATATAATTTTGAATTTTTAAATTTTATATTAATTAGTTATTTTTTAAAAAATGATAATTTTGAGAAATAAATTTAGGCAAAATAGTTTGAATGTTCAATAACTTATTAATTATAATATCGTATACCGCCAACGAAAGATAGTAAAATAATTACAAATTTAAATATTGAGGTGTTTCATATTTGGTTTAAGATATACGTAAAGTAAAAAGTACTAAGTATTAGCCGAAAATAATTTATCTTAAAAATATTATTTTTTAAATAATTTTTAAAGTTTAATAATTTTTTTAATTTTTTTATTTTTTATGTGATATTTTTAATTTTATGACCTTTTTTCTAAAATAAAATAAGAAGTATAATATTTCTTAAATACAAATCAATCGCCGATCAAACCCATAACAAATATATTTATGTAATTAAAGATAAAAATACTCTATCAAACAAACATTTCTCCATACTAAAACTTAAAGAAAAAAAAAGAGACAAAGTATATTTTGCCAAGAAATAAACAAGAAAAGAGAAAGAAAGAGGCCAATAAAATTATAGGTATGGTCAACACTAAACATGCATAGTAAATGAGAGATTATATAAACAAGCTATAAAAGGGGAGTTTACTCCAAAAGACCAATTATAAATTCTACAAGGAGTTAAGTGTTTCACCAAGAAATTCAACTTTTCTATTTCTCAGTTTTATGTTTTTGTATCTCTTCCTTTCAATGTTCAAGAAGATCCTCAAATTAATATCAAGGAATAGATAATTTGATGGCATCTCCTTGTTACAATAAGTGATAAAAGAAGCTTGCGTGACGCCGATTGATCATGACCAAAATTTATTGCCGTGATGGCTGATTTGCTAAAGTCATATAAATATAAAGGTAAAATTTAACATCTCTTAAAAAAATGTAGAACTAAAATTTTTGTGGCTTCTTTTTTTGTGTATATGAGATTTGATTGATATGATTCTTGTTTTCTTAGTTTTTATCTTAACTTCTATCTCTTTTTAGATTTCATTAATTTTATAAATCTCGAAATTGTTTTTCTTGTTGTTATAAAACTATTTTTACACGTGTTTATGTTGTTTTACTAGTTATTAAATATTATAAATAATTCCTCAATGATTCTTATTAAGATCAACGTATATATACAAACCGAAGCATAATATGTGCCTAATTCTAAGGGATAGTTAGTATGATATGTGCCTAATTCTAATGATATGGAGTTAGCATGATATGTGCCTAATTGTAAAGGATGGGCAAGAAGGTGAGCATGCGCCTAATTCTATGATACAAGCAGATGAGCATGCTCCTAAATATATTTACATATATTTAACACACCCCGCAGCCGAAGCCGGAGGTTGCCTGACACCGAGACTGTCACGTAAATCTTCAAATAGAACTCGCAGACCCTTGGTAAAGATGTTTGCGATTCGATATCGGGAAGGTACATGAAGAACACGAACTCGACTCACTTGAGCAACTTTTTTTCCCCTGCATAAAATGAATGTCCATCTCAATATGTTTGGTGATACGCTGATGTTGCAATCGACATCTGGAGAAGTAACAGTACTAATATTGTCACAATAAATAAGTGTAGCCTCGTTTAATCTGACAATGTAACTCCCAAAGCAAATTTCGTAACCAACATGATCTTGATACTACATTGCCACAATTCTCTATACGCCTGCAGACCGGACCGAGAAAGAGTAGGTTGTCTCTTAGAAGACCAAGAAATCATATTTATCACCCAAAATACACACAACTGTAGATCGCCGTATCCGGCAACCACCCCAATCAAGACGTATAAGAAACAAGGGATGAAATGTATGATGAGTAGAGACGGAGACCATGGTCTATTGTACCTTGAATATAATTCTGAGTAATGCGTTTCAGAGTCAGATACGCATCAACTCTGATCATGCATGTAAACACACTTGTTGAACAAAGATAACAAATATCTGGTGGGGTGAATGTAAGATATTGAAGAGCTCCCAAAGAAGACTCCTATATAAAGATGGATCCTCATAGGGAGTACTAGAAGTCGCACTCAACCTTCCCTTTGTGTCAACAGAGTAGAAGATGACTTGCAAAGAAGACATTCGCTCAATTATTTGCTCGGCATACTTGCGCTAGAAAGGAACATACCACCCTTATGTCAAGAAACTCCGCAAGCCAAAAATAATTTAAGGACCAGCTTCATAGCAAACTCTCGAAATGAGAAGCTTCATAATAGACAACCTGAGAGCATTAGAAGATGCGTTGGAGAATATCATCAACATAAAGCAAAATATATGACATATCAATGGTATCTCTTCTTGCTTATAAATAAATAACGAATTATCACACTTTCTATTAGAGAAATCAAGGAAATGACATAATCAGCGAAATCGCTTATACCAAGCTCGGTGCCTCGTTGAGTCCATACAATGACTTACGTAACAAACATACATAACTGGATGAGTACGATCCCGATACCCCAATGGTTGATGCATATACATCAAGCTTGTAGTTCACCATGAAGAAAGGCATTTTTAACATCTAACTCGATGAATAGGCCATGCCTTTACGAGAAAGAGAAAGAACTGTGCGTAATGGTAGCTTGCCACCACCGACCAGTCAGTTTCGCCACAATCAATGCCCACTCGCCGAGTTTTCCCATCACCTACAAGCACGGGCTTTCTTATGCCTCTCAAAACAATTCATCGATTTTATTTTTATGAGCAAACATCCACATAGAACGAATAACATTCACATTAGTGGACGCAAACAACTCCCACGCCTTATTTTAATAAGAGCATCATATTCATCGCCTACGGCCAACTTCCACCGTCACTGGGCGGCTTCTACTAGGTTACGTGTGGTAGTGGGGACCGTAATCAGAGGTAAAGATATGCATGGTCATATTTTCTATCGGGTTTAAAAATACCCATTTGGCTTCTGTGACCATGGGCGTGGCCGATTGCCAGGGCAAGGAATTTGATGTTTGGGCAGGAGGTATGGGGAGAAAGGAGAAGCCGGGCCGGGCGGCAAATGGGCTCAGGAGTGTGCCTTCCACAAGCAGAAGGTGGAAGGGTCGGGTGTTTGGGCCATTTGTAGCCGAGCAGAAGGAGAAGAATTCGATTTCGTAAGCGATGCAATGTATATGGCGAAATATCACATAAAAAATCATAAGTCAAGGCATGAGTATGCAATTGTGCAAAAGAAAACACATGCTCATCAAACACAAATACGCCGACAAATTATAATCTTATTTGAGGACAAGTCATAAAGATTTATAGCCACGGTGATCGGAGGATATCCCAAAGACACATGCAGTTGAACGAGGTTGCAACTTATTGATGATTGTAGATGGAAAAAGAGGATAACACAAGCACCCAAAAACCCGAATGTGAAAGATGGAACCCGATGATAAAAATTTGAAGTGGAGATATATTTTCCAAAGCTTGCTTGGAAGCACATTAAGAAGATATGTAGCCATTTGTAACGCATGATGCCAAAAGAAGGGGGAAGAGAGGCATGAGCCAAAAGAGTACGAGTAATATTATTTATAGACCGAAATTTTCATTCAGTTTCTTACCATTTTGAGACGAGGCGAGGACAAGAAAGATGGAAAGACATGCCACTTATTTTAAAAACTCCCAAAAAAGGCCATTGTCAAACTCCCTCCCATTATCACATTGCACATTCTTAATACATTACGTTCAAATTGGGTAGAATATGAGCTTTAAAAGCTAAGAATTTGTCAAACACATCCGATTTCTTAGCTATGGGAAAGTCCACAAAATTAGAATAATCATCTAAGAAAACAACATAATATTTATTCTATAGAACTCAAAGTAGGAGATGTCCAAAGATCACTATGAATAATATCAAATGGCATAATAGTCATTCGATTTTGAAGAAACAAATGGCAACTTACGTTTTCCAAAGACACAAGATCGACAAATGCTAGAACTTAACACATTACAATCAATGCTTATTTAGCCTAAGAACATCTAAAACGGAAGCACCCGGATGACCCAAACCCATCATGCCAAAAAGTAGGTGAAATGGCTGCAAAGGTAGAGTGGAGGGCTTAATTGTTGATGGAAGAGGTGAGAGGATAAAGGTCTCCCACTATCACATCCTCAGCATTGGCTTCCCTGCCCGAATCCTTTCATTTAAAACCCAAAAGGATCAAACTCAACCGTCACATACCACAGTAGTAAACTTACTATTTAAATGAGGTTTTTAATGATTTGGGGAGCATGAAGAACATTGTGTGGTGGACAAAGGAGGATTATGATTAGTCAAAGACGTAGTGACCATAACCATGAATTGGAATAATATGACCACATCACGTAATACCACTATTATGATTGATCAAATTAAAATAAGACGAGAGAGTACCATTGGAGAAAGCTTCAGGAGAAAGAGAGTTCTGGTGGTCCATGTACCATGTCTCGATCTAGGGGATTTAACGACATAGTATGCATCAATGTAAGCTATATCCGTTGGCATAAAGGACGCTCTACCGGTTGAACCCATAAAGGCTCAGCTGTCGTGGCCTCAAGAAGACCAAAGCCGTTGCTGCCCCTTTACTCATTGACGCCGAGCCCACCCTTGTGTTGGATATGGGCAAGGTGGAGGGCTCATTGTGGTATCCAACCCCAAGGAGGAAAATTAGGCCACTAAGCAGGGACACCACCGCCGTCGTCCAAGGTCGTCGCCTCTGCAGCCGATTGGTGCCGCCGTCTCACCCCGAGCACCACCACCGTGAGATCGACTCCTGCCCCCCACTGTAGACTTTGCCGCCACCTAACCCTACGCCTGCAATTTTCGGTTGCCATGTTGCTTCCTACGATGATTAGAATGGTTCGAATGAGATGATGGATAACCCGAATCATACTCCAATCCCGAGGCGTACCACCATAGCTGACTCCGAGCTCGCGGGCAGCCTTCCGCCAAGCCGCCTTCTAAAGTCAAATATCGACTAAGCCGATAGAATGGAGGTAAAGGGTCACTTTGCCGAATCAAGGTACCAACACCGATATGCTCTCGTGAGACCCGAAACGAGCTGAATAACAAGCCTACTATTCGATACCGCGCCCGACATTCTTTAATTGATCGCGAAGAGACTTGAGACGCCGACAATATGCCGAAACGCTCGGAAAATTCCTCCCTCTTTGTATTGGAAAATTTCTATTTTAGTTACTACACGAGAATTTTTGTTATCTTGGAAAATATCACTGAGTCGATTCCAAGCTTCCATGGCCGTAGCATCGGGTTCGAGAATAGTATGCAAGAGATCATTAGAGATTGTAGCATAACCATGAAAGAACCATAGCATCAAGAGTCACTATAATTCCTTTTCATCCTCTAGCCGGTCCTTCTCTTTGCCCCCGCAGGAGGAATAATGCTACGGTTATTATTTTTTGTACTGTTATAAGCTTGTTACACGCCAATCAACTTTTCTTGGAAAGATGTATATAATTTTTCAAAAGTGGTTTTTAGTTTTACGTAAATCTCTATACTCAGTTTCAAGTTTATTGAATATTCTCGAAGTAAAATAATTGTGGTCTCAATTACTATTTATTTAATCAACTTATATATGTGTGTTTTATACTTGATCTTCTTATAAAAGAAAATGGAGAAATTCTTTTTTTGTAAAAATTATTTGATGTGGTAGAGACATAAGATTAAGGCAACAAGAAAGAGAAAGATCACAGAAGAAATTGATAAGATCCTATCCAATTATCATTATTGATCTTGGAATAATTTTTTTCCTTAATTGATGTAGACCAAAAATAGGGAGATCTAATTTTTTAAAGAAAATTACCTTTATTTTTTTTTGCTAATTAAAATTACTTTCTTCCATTTTGGATTCATATCATTAATGTCAATATTAACTTTTGAAATGTGGAAAGAAATATGAATCAGTCTTTGAGAAAAAATATAAAACGAAAAAAAATCACGGTGTCAAAATTTTTTAAGCCCTTTTTATTTTATTAATCTTTTTTCTTTGTAATAATTCAATAAAACAATGATTTAAAAAGCTTTTTTACCAATTCTTAATATACTTTTATTATTTCATCCTTCTATTTGTGCAAGTTTTGAATTTTAAAATATTTCAATTGTTTTAGTTGTTTCGATTTGAAAGAAGCAAGTTTAAATCTATTTCAATGAATAGTTTAAGCAAATATAAATTCTCATCTGGTCTCACTTAAATAATTGTTCAATCACTTTTTATACTTTAATCGCCGAGAGTAAATAATTTTCAGCATTTTGAAAATAATTAAATGCTACTATAGTTATCTTTTTACCCAAAATTAGTACAAAATAGAGATTTTATTAAACTATCTTACATTGCAAAAAAAAAAGTGTGTAAATGACAATTTTATCATAGTTTAGGTGTGCTTTAATGCATTTTTAGGTAGTTTTTTATTTGATTTCTCAATTATTTTATTAGTATTCATTAATTGTTCTAAGTTTGTTAATCGTTTTGACTTGTATGTATAAACATGCATGGAACAAGTAATTTTATAGCAATAATAGAAATAATTATTTTAGAGTAAGAAATAAAAATAATTTGTATGGCACGACAAATAACATATATAACACAATCCGACAGAAAGTTCATTTAAAAAATTATTTTTATTTTAGGAACTTTCAAAACTCAAAGTCAACGGTTTAAACAATAAATTAGGGTTTACTTGATATACTTCTTATAGAAAATACATTGTATTATAAATCTTTCAATATATTATTTAGGTAAAAAATTAAAAATATATTTTATCAATTTGGTAAATAATATTCTATAAAGATTCATGAATCTTCTATCGACTTAATATCTTATAACCATTATATTTTTGTTTTAGTACTTAAAATTCTTGAATTAAAATTAAAATATTCAATATTTTATTTGTCTTCTTCTTCTTTTTCAGTTTTTCGTTTATTGTTTGATTAATATTTTATATTCAATTGTGTTAGTTATCTTATGATGTCAAGACTTAAAAGATAATGGTTAGGACAATAGATAACTCAAATACTAATAATAATTAAAATTATTGGTAAGTCCAATAAGTTAAATAATAATACTTAAAATTATTGGTAAAATTCTCTTCTCCGCTAAATCTTTTAAACTTATTTATAGCATATTCATGAAATAAGATTATCTCAAAACTTTTGATCCTATTATCTCTTGATTTTGGTGGTATCTCTATTCAATGTTTAATTATTTTTTGACATATCAATTAAATAAATTAAAATAGTTTCTTTAACAATATATTCCTATATGACCTTTAATAATCTATATAAATTCTATTATCTAAACTGAATAATATATAGTCTTTTTATATGAACTGTCTAAATTTGCAAACACTGATTACAATATAGGTCAATTGCTATATGTAATTGCATAAACTAAAGTATAGATATATCATAACAATTTATTGCTGAATTTGTATAAGAGAAATAAATAGACCCGAAACATATTCAGTAATTTTGTGTATAATATTTTCGCTACTTGCGACTTTTAAAGTGTATTGGTATAGTTAGGATAGGCGTATGGCTTCGGCGGAATGTCTATGCTCACCAAAGGAAAGGAAAAAAAATTGATGTGATGATAATCAATATCAATTCACCAGACTTGCTTTCCTTTCATCTTTTGGCTCAAGGCACATTGCGTTGGATATAATCTCAATTTGTGAGTATTTAATTTTAATCTTCATTTATAACATTTAATATACTATAAAAAATATCAACGATGAAATATGTCATTAATTATCATAAATAATTCATAAATAAGTGAATTTTATTGATAATTTATCGTCAAATAAAACTAGCGATGAAGTTTTTATTTGTTTATGACACAAATACTCCATTGATAAAAGTTTTTTTAGTTATATGAAAAAAACCATATTTTTTTAAAATCTTATTGTTATAATAGATAAAACTAAATAAATATAGATGTAATTAACCCTTCACATAATGTTTTCAATGTAATTTGATTCTAATGACTTGCTTCTCTAAAACAATATTGTAGGTATATGTGATGAACATAATGCGCATTTAGAAAAGAAGGCTTTGGATAATGGAGCTTATCTTTCCCTACAAAAGCCACTTCATGAGGAAATTGTGAAGTGCTTGTGGCAATTTGTATTGATAAGAAAGTTGAAGGAAAAAGCTTAAAGGACTAAAGAAAATAGAATCGGATGAATAATGTTGATGATATTAGTAACATCAATATTGTTGGAATGAAAGAACAATCTAGAAAGAAAATAAAATGTGCCTACTGAATCTTGAGAAAAAAACAATAATATTCATAGAGTATAAATGATGTCATATTGAATGAGAAGTACAAACCGAAGGCGAAAGAGAGGTAGAAAAGTGACGAATCAAGGAGAAAGTCGAACAACGCTAATAAAGCACATTATCAGAAGTGTTGCTTTGTATGGACTATGGATCTTCACAACAAATTAATGAAAGTTTGTGGACCAACTTGGTGATGGACGTAAGTTTACTTCACAATTAAGTATAAATACTTATAGTTATCATCAACTTGCATGGGATTAAGGCCGCACAATAATTATTATATTTAGTTCAAGTTTCTTAGCTTAATCTAGGGATTAATATTAAATTAAATTAAGTTTACATTATTATGGAATTAACCTATAGGATATTTGCTAGGTTGAAATTCTTGATGTGATGAGCGTGTACAGTCTTGCAGTTACAAGTTGCAAGCCATCTTCGAGGTACATCTCTTTTATTTTTAAGTGGTTAATATATATATATATATATATATATATATATATATATATATATATATATATATATATATTATGTATATTAGGTAGAAGGAGAATTTTTTTAGAATATATTTTCTAATAAGAAAATTATTTTCTTGTATTTGATTTCTAGAAGATGTTTTATTTTTTTGGAAAGATTTTTCAAGAAATCAATTTTTTTGTTATTAAGATTTCATATCCTTTCTTCACCAACGAACATTTAGACATTATTTTTAATATTTAGTACTTAAAAGTTTTGTCAAAACTCAATAATATCATTATCTATTTCTAATTTTTATTTTAAGAGATATTTAGTGTTTACCTATCATATCAAACACCAAAAATATTTTTAATTAAAAATAATGTCTACTATTAGCAACAACGCACTTAGCTCACAATGAGTATCAGCCAGTAAATATATCTATTTTTCATGATGTCGCAATTGTATATTTGCTACATGATTAATTATATATCAAGGATAGTGAAATAAGTTCTTGTTATTTTTTTTACTATGAAACTTTTGTGATCAGGGATTAGATCATGAAAATGAAAAATGAATTTTTTTCACTAAATAATTATATTTTTGATCTATTTTTATGTCACTTATGATATATATATTTTAGTTCGAATATCCTTTACAAGTGTTGCAAATGTTCCTCCTACAATCTCTCTTTCCTTTCTTTTAAAAAGTCTTCCAACTATCTTAAGCCAGTAATTTTTGTGAATGCTCATATTTGGTTCAACTTTCGCATTTAAATTTTTCTTGTAACACACCACGAAGAAAATGTCGCGGCAAGCTGTTGGAGAGCTCAGAAGAGGCAATCCTACTACCGTCACCTATCAGGCCAATTGGAAACCTCAGGTTATTTTATACAAAGAAATAGACAAAGAAAATTTGGGATAATGCCTCATCTTCAAACAAATGTGACAAGTCTACAACAACAACAACAATAACAACAACAACAACAACAACGTAATCAACAAATCCAAAAAAGCCCAATGGTTTGCTTTCACCAAATAATGTTTATTCTATAGGAGATAGTTCAACTCAACAACAGGTTTGTCATCCACAACTTCAAGTTGATCCTCAATACCTCATCTCATTAGATAATCCATTTTATCAGAGCTGAGAATAATGATTCTGAGTGCTCTACAACGGCTTGACTTGAACCATTAGTTGAATGTTGGGATCACAAGAATCAATTCTTGGGAGCACTTACTATAAATACAGGTTTGGAATTAAATGATGGGGATCTTCATGCTCAAAATAACTACGATTGGAAAGTAAACATATTCAATGATGTTCGATACGTGTTGAAAATATGACGGTTAATGATTTGGGGTAGAAAATGCTAATTTTCAGCAATATATTAGCGAACAAGTATATCTCATCCCGGCCAATATTATCACTACATCACATGCGAGTTATGCAGAAGGAAATGACTCATATGAGAGGAAGAATTATGATCCAGGTATTTAGATTTCATTGATATAGATTCTCTCTTTCAAAATCATGAATCCCCAAGTTCTAACCTACCCAATGGACATGATAGTGAGTTTGATCAAGTTTCCTTTGATGATTAGGTTAGTGCTTTGATCTAACTTTATAATTATTGCAATGCTACTATTTATTTATCTATTTTTGTTATGATTGGAGCTTTTAAATAATTATTTTTTGAAAAATGACTCTTCACTATATTTAAAAAATTGATAGTAATATTATGGTTTGTTTAGATATTAGGATTAGAATATTAAAAACAATATAAAATTTTATATCATATTTATTTTGTGTTTAGTTATTGATATTAACTAAATTTTACATAATTTTTAAATCGGTATCTTTGTATTATATAGTCATATACGATGAGCGATTATAATCTTTAATATTCTTCTTTTGAATCAAACAACTCATGTAAAATCGAGATATTGTTTTGATAAAAAATTATAATTATAGATATGTTAAGCCATGTTTTGCGGTTAATTCTTTTGATTTGAAATTGTCATTTTCCTCTATTCTTCTCCACTTTTTATTTTGGGAGGAAGGGGTAGCCTTATCTAAATTTTATATAATTTTTAAATCAGTATCTTTGTATTATATAGTCATATACGATGAGAGATTATAATCTTTAATATTCTTGTTTTGAATCAAACAGCTCCTTAACAAATCAGATATTGTTTTGATAAAAAATTATAATTATAGATATGTTAAGCCATGTTTTGCGGATTAATTCTTTTGATTTGCCTGTCATTTTTCCTCTATTCTTCTCCCTTTTTTATTTTTAGAGGAAGGGGGTAGCCTTATCTTGTTTTAGTTGAATTTCTATAGATCGAAGAATATGTAAGAGAAGCAAATCTAATATATTCTTAAATTGCTACTTTTTTTATCTTTTTAATTTTTTTATGAAGGATCAGAAACACATAATTAGTATCATAATCACTAAATATATAAATACTCAAAAACTTTAAATACTAGTCTTAAGTATAAACTAGATTTAATTATTGGAGTTGAAAAGAAAAGACGGAGAATAAAGGTAGGGAAGAGACCAAATGAAGTTGAGTTTAATTGTTTGAGAAGACCAAATAAATTTTCCTACTAATGTGTTTCAAGAAACCTACTGAGGGTATTTTAGAAAAGCAAAAATAGAGAGAATGCTAACTACTGTCTTCATGCAATAGGTAGCAGAATTCATAAATATATGTGTGTGTATGTGTGCGCGCGCGTGTGTATTTTGTTTAAGATAATCATGTGAAATTAAGAATTGAGAGCATTCTAGAAGAAATTGACTTTCATCAAAAAGTGAAAGAAGTTATTTCCTTTTTTTTGGTGAATTTTTTAAAATAAATTTTCTTTTAAAACAGACTTATTTAATAATAAAAATATTTTCATCATACCTATTACACCATAATCTCCTACTGATTTT
>JACEIK010000185.1:420802-434213 GCA_018107945.1 Datura stramonium | reverse complement strand
TTCGTGCCCTCTGTTTTCTGGTTGCTCTCTGGAAATTACTGATAATTATCTCTAAAAACCGAAGTGGGGGCTTTATATACTTGGGGCTGAACCTCACCTCTGTGGCACGTTGGCTATCGCGGAGGTGAGCCCTCCGTGACACGTTGGCCATCGTGGAGGGGGTCTGTCCAGCCTCCTCTTGCGATGGTTCGACGTGGCACTTGTCCGATCTTTTCCCGGGCCTTTTTCTAGCATGTATGGCATTATAAAACTCTTAACCAACATGCTAATAGGCCATCTAAATATCAAGAATTTACGTGATGTAACAGGTTGGATGCTCTAAGATACGTTTTTATCCTCCTAATTAGAGTCATTCATTATCATATATTTTACTTATCTCAAAATTTCTTTATTTTCCATGATCACAATTTTTCATAAGCTTTAAGTATCCTATTTTTTAACTTGAATGAATGTGTGCAAGCCTGAGAATATATGTAAACTAATCAAGAAAAATGACATGAGAAAGTTCATGGTGAGATTTTATAAGAGTCATACAATAGTAGATTTGAACAAGCTTTTTCAAGATTATTGAATGCATATTAGATGAGTGATGACACCAACATGCAATAGTTTGCGGTGTTGGTATTCTTTCGACAGTATTTTGGTATGTTTCCTAATTAAATAAAATATTTCTTTTTCTAGAGATTCAAGGTTGTAAAATAAGATTTATGACATTTTAATCTTATATATCCATTTGATTCCCTCATGTGTCTTTTATATTGTATTTTGATTGCTTCAGCAAATGTAATATGTTACTTTTGTAATTCACGTGAAAACTGACACGATATATCAAGTTTTAATACTTCTCAATAAGTAAATCAATTTAATCGATTGTGGCAATTTATTACTTTATTTTTTGTATTACAATACTTATTTTCAATGGAGAGATACATGTTATTGTAGATAACTTAACTTGATGACAGAAAAATTATTAATGTGCAAAACTTAACCTTAAACAATTTATTCACAATACTCAAACATTTCCTTTGGTCAACCGAAAATACCGATTGAATCGAGGTAAAGGAATGCATAAAAGTTTGTGAAATTATAAGATTATAAATACCAATAGGACAAATTTGCAAACAAATAAAAGGATACTATGGGTAAAAACGTATGTCTACCATAATCAGAAAAAAAAATTAAAAGTAGATTAGGTGAATAATTTTATATTTAATTTTTTTTAAAAAAAACTAAAAAAAGTGGATATAAATTTCATATTTTTGAGTCTACAAACTTTGAGTCTATTTTTTAATTATAAAAAAAATCTTGTATAATTGGTAGAAACACATAATTAGTGATGTCAAATTGATAGATTGGGTCAAATATGAGCGGATTGAAAATGAATTCACATAAAATGGGTAATAAGCTGACCCGCCGATGTGTCATACGGGTAAAACTGAGTCGGGTGACAAAATTGGGTGGGTAAAAGATAAATTGGCCCATATTTATTCATATTTCATGAGCAATGAGACTNATTTATTCATATTTCATGAGCAATGAGACTCTACTTAAGATTCAATATATATAGAACTCCAGTAATCTAATAACCGATTTGCAAGAAATGTTTCATATTTCTATTTATCTGCATTATATTCAAAGTCAAAGTACAATTCACTAAGACTCAACTTGACTCCAACCGAGAAAATAACCCGATCCTAGGAACCAACCGTGGGAGTTGGATTCCGAGTCAAGGTCTTGAGTTGGGAGTAGGATCCTGGGTCGGGATCGGGTCCTTGATCGGGGTCGGCAATCGGGTTTCGAGTTGGGATTGGGTCTCTAACTGGGGTCAAAACCCTGACTTGGAGTCAGGAGTGGGGATCCCCAGTTTAGTATAGGTTTTGGGTATTTGGTCAGGGTTAGGAGTATGATCCCAAAACCCAAATCGGGTTGGAGTCGGGTCTCAAATCGAAAGTCGAATCTCGAATTAGGATCAGGAGTCAGGTTTCAGATCAAATTTGGGTTCCAAATTTTGAGTCGGGAGTCGATACTAGGGTCGGGATTAGATGTCGGATCCCATGTCGAGGTCGAGAGCTAGGTCCCGGGTCGAGGGCTATGTTGACATCGAAATTTAGATTTGAGTCCCTGGTTAGGGTTGGGATTTAGGTCGTATTTTGGAGTCAGGATCGGGAGTCGGGTTCGAGGTTAGATATTGGGTTGGGTTTAGAATCAGGTCTAGAGCTGAAGTTGGGATCGAATCTTGAGTTAGAATTAAAAATCGGGTCTTAGGTCGGGGTCACTTTTCATTTAGTTCATCAAATTCAGCTGCTAGTTTGTTACTTAAGGACCAAAACTAATTGAAAAGGGTGTCAAATTAGTAACTTAATATATCTATATTATGTTTAAAATACAAAATATATTAATGAAACGACATTCGTTCTTCTTATCCTTTAAAACTAGATTTCACATTAGATAAAATAATAATTTTATTATTATCCTAAAGTTGGTACTTTTTATTTTCTTAATATATGAAACTTTAAAATCGATTAAAATTTTAACTTTTATATTTTTTTAAAAGTATTTAGGAAAGCCTATATTTAAGAATTTAAATCAAGTAGACTTTTATCTATATAAAGTCTTCCCATATTTGAATTGCACAAAATAATTTAGTTTGACTCGATTTTTACTTGCACGGAAAATTACACCAATCAAATAAAATAGTGTACAATTTATGTTGTATTAATCTTTTCTTCTTCTTCTTATTCTTTTCTTTCAAAATTAAATGTTGATGACTTTTTATCCTTTAAAGGATGATTCAAAAATTACTCTTTGCAAGTAAATATTTGGAGCAAACTAACAATAGTGATGAGGATGTGAAACTAATGGAACTCTTCTCTATTAGAGAGCTATATATTAAGACGAGGGAGGAGTATCCAAAGATCGAATAGAGGAGGTTAACATGCAACAATAGTGAAAATGCTAAGTGAATCTTAATCTTAGATCTAGCGATTTGTGGGAGACTGTTCACTAAAAACAAACTATCATATTCGGGGGATAGTGGATAATATGACGTGTTCTTAGTTGTGTATGCGATAACTGTATGGAAGACGACGCTACTGTTTTGGTAAGAATATGGATGCGGAGGTATCTCGAATGACCTCGGTAGAAGTTGTTTATTATAAATGACATGAGAGAAATATGCGCGTGTTTCAGCACAAACAATATGAATTTTTTTTATTATATGTAAGATACGCCATATTATGCTTGTATCAGACCTTCATTAATTGACAAGCACACATTATGAGTTCCACTTTATTTTAATTTCTCCCTCTCTTCAACCATCATTCACTCTACGGGATTTAATAAGTGTTTATAGTTGGGTAGTTGATAAATTATGGTTCTCTCACTAGAGGGTTAGTATGGATGTCAACCACGAAAAATAGGTCGTGACAAAAATAATGTGGAAATCAGTCTATTATAATTGCTAATATTCGAAAGTCATCATATAAAGACTCTAGCTAGAGTCAATGTCTGGATAAATAGACATCTATCAAAACAAGATCTGTGGCAGCTTGGACAAGAACAACTCTACATACGGGATCGCGAAAAAGGCTCTAGAACACAGTCTGCACTCAAAGAAAAGTACAGTAATAATATCACTACAAACACTATGTACTGGTAAGCATCATAGGCCGACTCAGATTAATAACAAGTATATATCACAATTCAATAAGACAATTAGTAAGCTTAACCACATACAATCAATAGTCCAATAAATTAAAATAGTCAACTACATTCAGTCAATATATCAAGGCATAATACATATGTCACGATCCGAATATAGGCCCGAATCGAAATACGGAACAAAGAACCCCGAGAGGCTCTAAGTCGACCCATAGCATGAACATAGTGGCTAAGAGCATACACAAGCGAAAACTGACATAATACAACAAGCTTAATCGGAAGTCTACATACATATCAATCTAACATAGACTCAACACTGACAAGCTGATATTGTACATATTGTCTGAAAAGCCTCTAACATAACTGATGAGCTGATGGGACAACATCCCCAACTAGCTCGACAAAAGTAATTAACTGAAATAAAATAACAATGATCAAATAAAATTTCCTCGAAGGATGAAGATTCACCAACACTGATTAGACAGGACTAAGGGGAAAGCCGAACGAATGGTGCGACTGAGACTGATCCCTCGGACCTGTATCATGAAACGATACAACACAGAGTATGTGGTCAGTACTTGCAATATACTGAGTATGCAAGGTAAGTAAAAACGAACAGTTAGAAATACATGAGAGTTCATAAGAGTAGGATAGTGTAAATATGAACTGAATATCATAATATAACACATGGGCTCAAGGTTTTCAAACCATTCATAATCTAGTCATAGTCATAATCATAAGAGAAACCTTATAAAAACATAACTTGAGCCAAAACATCATAAACATAACAATGCATAAATCATGAGGAACAATGGGAGAACTCGTCTTAACCAACACCATCATGATAGAGCTTACATGATGCCCCAACTATCTCGCTCAAGTGGGCAGAGCTGTCCTAGGCTTGTCAGGCAAGATATGTGCATAATGTGATATCACAAGGGGGAATCCATGAATACATATACCTATGGTGGCACGTAGTTCTGAGACCACGGAGTTTACCTGAATGTCGGGTCTACTCGGTGCTAGATACTGCTCCCAAAAATATACACATGAGGGATCATATAGTAATCGTAAAATCATTCATAAAGTTCATGGACAAATAAATCATAACATACTTGATCATACTTAAAATACATGATTAGCCATGAATAAAGGCCCATGAATTAGCCAAAAGTCATTGATTCATAAATCATGGAGAACATGCATATTTGTGAAATTTCATATACTTGACATTCATAAATCCATGAAGAGTACTTGAAGAGAAATCATAATTTAATAATTTAGGCTTAGGAAGATTAAAATCATAATAGAATCATAACTTGACTTTTCATGAAACTTTGCATAGTTGGACATAGATTGACTAAGATTTGAAACCATAAAATTATAATCAATTTAAGTATAAAATATGCCCATAGATCCTAGAACAACATTTAGACATAAAGGGAATTGATCCATAATCAATTCAAAGAGAATCACATAAATTTGGGGTTAAAACCCCATAAGATCATCAAATTTACTTTAATACTTGAATTGAACATGGAGGAAAATTGGGGCATGAGAGTGAGCAGGAACTCTCATTCACAACTCTACATACCTGGGTAATCTGATCTTACACTCTCCCTTGAAAGCCCAAAGGAATTGGAGAAGAATTTTGGAGAGTTCTAGGCTTGTTCTTCCTTTAGAAATCCTCTAGTTTGCATGCATGGGAAGGGAATGAGTTAGAATAGATTTAACCCTCTTAAAAATTCCCTAATCTTAGCTTAAAACGACGTAGTTTAGGGCTTAGGAGCTTAGGAATTATGTAATTTGCCTAATTAAAATGCAGAAAAATTACACACTACCAGGTACCACGACTCGTCCTACGGATTGTTCCTCGATCCAATGGATCGTGGTTTCCTCTTGTTACAGCCTCTGATAAAACCTGAGTTTCTAAACTTTTCCACTAGCCACACCATGACCTTTACCTTCATTCGACGAGTTATGGGATCCATCTATTATCATAACTGGGAGAAATCCCCTTCTCCTTCCTACGGGTGGAAGTAACTTTCCGTGGTTCCCTACCACGGGCCGTACCACGAGTCGTACCCTCCCTCTTGACCATTTCAGGACCAACCCATGAATCCTACCAATGCGTGGTACCTTCAGCCTATGAGTCGTTACAAGGCTCGTTGTTACCAACTACTTCCCACATAACTGCTAACCACAAGTGGTTCCTATGGGTTATAGGTCCTTCCTACGACTCGTACCATCAATCGTCCTGAGTCAAAATTACAGATTTTTCTGCTGTTCCTATTTTAAATTCCGAGTCTAGTCTTAGGCACTTCCGGGATATTATAATATCTCTCCCTTAGGAATATTCTTCCTCGAATGTGGGGTAAACATATTGAATCACTCGGGAAAACCTGTCATCCCAAATACTGAGCATCTAGAGTTGAAAATTGACGGAGTGACTGACTCCGGACTGAAATACATGACTGGACTGAATTCGTGAATCACACATACATGCATTGACATGAAAGATACTAGAACACATGAACTGAACATGAAACTAAATAGAGTACTAAGGAGGAAAGTGATACCTCTAGCTAGAACTGAACCGGAAGGGAATAGATGCGGGTATTTAGCCATCATATTTTCTTCGGCTTCCCATGTAGCTCCCTCAACATGCTGATTTCTCCACAAAACCTTTACTGAAGCTACTTCTTTGTTCCTCAACTTCTGAACCTGACGATCAACAATCTCAACGGCCTCCTCATAGATAAGGCCATCCTTGACACCCACGCTCTCCACCGGAATAACCAAAGCCGAATTACCCATGCACTTCTTTAAAAGCGACACATGAAAAACTAGATGTACTGAAGCCAATTTTGAGGGAAACTCCAACTCATAAGCCACCTTGCCAACACGTCTCACAATCCTGTACGAGCCAACATAATGGGGACTAAGTTTCCCCTTCTTTCTGAACCTCATCACTCCTTTCATAGGAGACACATTCAAAAACACCTAATCATCAACTTCGAACTCAAGTTCTCTCCTCCTCACATCCGCATAGGACTTTTGGCGACTCTGAGTTGTTCTCAACCTTTCCCTTGTAAACTGAACTTTCTCTATAGCCTCCTAAACTGAATTCAGTCCTATCGACGTAGATTTACTGACTTTGAACCAACCAATAAGCGATCTACACCTCCACCTATAAAGAGCCTCAAATGGAGCAATCTGAATCCTGGAATGGTAACTTTTGTTATATGAAAATTTGATGAGAAGTAAATGATCATCCCAACTATCCTTGAAATCAATCACACACCCTCTCAACATATCCTCAAGAGTCTGAATGATCCATTCAGCCTGACCATTTGTTTGCGGGTGAAAAGCTGTACTAAGCTTGACCTGAGTACCAAGTCCCTTGTGAAACGATCTCCAAAACTGGGAGGTAAACTGAGTGCCTCTATCTAATATGATGGAAAAGGGAACTCCATGCAACCGAACTAACTCTCGAATATATAATTTAGCATAATCCTCCACTGAGTCGGTAGTCTTGACCGGTAGGAAATGAGCTGCTTTGGTCAACCTATCCACAATCACCTATATTGAGTCATACTATCGACGAGTACGAAGAAACCCTGTAATGAAGTCCATATTGATTTCCTCCCACTTCCAAGTAGGGATACTAATGTCTTGAAGCACACCTCCAGGTCTTTGATGCTCAACTTTCACTTATTGATAATTCGTACACTTTGCCACAAACTCTGCCATGACCTTCTTTATGACATTCCACCAATAGACTTTCCGTAGGTCACGGTAAATCTTCGTGGAACCTGGATGTATAGAATATCTAGAACCATGAGCCTCATCCAACATCCGCTCCCTCAAGTCATCAACACCCCAAATACACAAACGACCTTGATATCGTAGTACACCATCTTCCCCTTGGGAGAAAACCTCCACCTTCTGATTCTGAACAGCTTCCTTCTACTTTACCAAAATAGGATCCTCGTCTTGCCTAGCCTTGACTTCGGTCACCAAGGAAGATTATGATCCATTCTGAACAATGACACCACAATCTGTCGAGTCAATAATACGAACTCCTAGTCGTGCAAGCCGATGCACATCCTTCACTAACTCCTTCCTCCCCTCATCTACATGGGACACACTCTCTATAGAAATCCTGCTAAAAGTGTTTGCCTCCACATTGGCCTTGCCTGTATGATAAAGGACACTCAATTCGTAATCCTTAAGAAGCTCCAACCACCTTCTTTGACGTAGATTTAGATCCTTCTAGGTAAAAACGTACTATATGATTTTGTGGTCCATAAACACATCCACATGGACCCCATACAGATAATGTCTCCAAATCTTCATGGCAAATACTACTGCTGCCAACTCGAGGTCGTAAGTCGGATAGTTCTTTTCATAGACTTTCAGCTGCCTGGAAGCATAGACTATAACCTTATCGTGATGCATTAATACACAACCAAGCCAATCCTTGAGGCATCACAATATATCACAAATCTATCGGTAACCTCAGGTAGAGTCAACACTGGAGCTGAGGTGAGTCGAGACTTCAACTCTTGGAAGCTCTTCTTACAGGCCTCCGACCATTGAAACTTTTCTTTCTTCTGGGTCAACTTAGTCAACGGTGTTGCAATGGATAAAAACCCTTCCACAAACCTCCTGTAGTAACTAGCTAAGCCAAAGAAACTCTTGATATCTAAAGGACTAACTGACCTAGGCCAATTCTTCACAGTTTCTATCTTTTGGGAGTCCATCTGTACACTCTCACTTGACACCACATGATCCAAAAATGCTACTGAGTTTAACCAAAACTCACACTTGCTTAAGTTAGCATACAACTGGCGATCCTTAAGAGTTTGTAACACCACCCTCGAATGAGCGACATGCTCCTCCTCGCTCCGAGAGTATATGAGAATGTCATCTATGAACACAATCATGAACATGTCCAAATACGGCTTGAACACCGTGTTCATCAAATTCATAAAAGCTGTAGGAGCATTCGTTAGTCCAAAAGACATAACTACAAACTCATAGTGACCATACCGAGTCCTAAAAGTTGTCTTCGGGATGTCACTCTCTCTAACCCTAAGCTGATGATATCCAGATCTGAGGTCTATCTTTGAAAAAAACTTGGAACCCTAAAGCTGGTCAAATAAGTCATATATTTTGGGGAGGGGATACCTGTTCTTGACGGTGACCTTGTTCAACTGCCAATACACAATGCACATTCGAAGGGAACCATCCTTCTTTCGGACAAAAAGTATTGGTGCACCCTATGGGGATTTTCTAGGTCTGATGAAAACCTTGGCTAAGAGATCCTTCAACTGCTCCTTCAACTCCTTTAACTCAGCTGGAGCCATTCTGTAAGGAGGAATAGATATAGGCTGCATACCGGGAAGAAGGTCGATGCCAAAGTCGATCTTCTGCTTGGGAGGAATTCCCGATATATCATCTGGAAACACTTCTGGATATACGCACACTACAAAAACTGACTGGATGGTTGGGTTTTGAATGTAGCATCCTTAATCCGAACTAGATGGTACATGCAACCTTTAGAGATCATCTTTCTGGCCTTAAGGTAGGAAATGAAGTGACCTACAGGCATAGCTGAACTACCTTTCCACTCTAGGACTGGCTCATGCGGAAACTGAAACTCAAACGCATGGGTTCTACAATTTACTGAGGCATAACATGCATGTAGACAATCCATGCCAAAGATAACATCAAAATCTATTATGGCTAGCTCTACTAAATCTGCTGGGGTGACTTTTTGAAGGACTGTAACATGGCAATTTCTATACACCCATCAAGATATAACTGAATCACCGACTGGAATAGAGATTGAGAAGGGTTCTAGAGGATTTCGGGACTAACTCTGAAATTTTTAGCAACATAGGGCGTCACAAAAGATAAAGTATCCCCTAGGTCTAACAATACATATACATCAATGTGGAATACTTGTAACATACCAGTGACCATATCTAGTGAAGTCTCTTGCTCCTGACGAGATGCGAGGGCATAAAATCTGTTCTAGTGTTGACCACCACCTACACTGGTGGATGCACCCTGCTGAGCTAGGCGTGCTGGTGCTGCTGTTGAATTGGTAGCCTAAGTTCGGGCCCTACCATCACCTTTCCTGGCCAATGGACACTCCCGGTGCCTGTGCCCGAATCTACCACACCCAAAGAAGATATCTGATCTAATCAAGTACTCCTTTATGTGATTCTTGCCACACTTCCTGCAGACTGTAAAGGTACGCTCTACCTGCATGCTCCTCTGTCCCCTCGAACCGGATGCTCTGATCACCTCGCTATCTAGATAGAGCACTAGCCGATGATGGCGCTGGAGCTAATGACCTCTGATGGGACTGCTGATGATGTCCGCCTCCTGACCACTGCTGGGAGAACCCAAAACTATCGGTCCTGGCCCTCTTGGCCTCCCTCTCCCTCAAATGTGCTGCCTTCATTTGCTGGGCATACAAAACCAATTGAGGAAAGTCGATGTCCTGATAAAGCATAGCGTCCCTACAATCCTTGACTAGGTATTCCGCTACTCCATGCACAAACATGCTCACCCAAGCTCTCTGATCAGCCACCATCTCTGGTGCATATTTGGACAAGTGGGTGAACTCTAAGGCATACTCCTGGACTGTCATATTATTCTTCCTCAGGTTCACAAACTCAGCTTCCTTGATCTCCCTCATCTCACGGGGAAAGAGTTGATCCAAGAATGCGGTGATGAACTCATCCTAACCAATGGACCCACTCCAACTGCTCTGTATCCTTCCATTGTTTGAACCAGATATAGGCAACCCCTTTCAACTGATAAGAGGCTAGGTTTGCGCACTCCTCCCCTGTCACACCCATAATCTGGGTAATCTTATGTATTTCATCAATAAACTCATATGGATCCTCGTCCACCTTCAATCCGAGGAACTCCGGAGGGTTCATCCTAAGAAAGCCCCTGACTCTTGCCGCTGCCGCATTACCATTCTGGGGAACATGCGCTACCTCCTACTGATTGATTTGGGCGGTTAATGTGTGCCGACATCTGGATGGCTGCCCTTAACTCTGCATGGCCAACCTACTCGGGCACATGATCCTTGGGGGTTGCTGGTGTCCATCCCTATTGCCATTATCATGACCATTTCCCTTTTCATTTCTTATTCCATTAACTCGGTGAGGAGGCATGATTCTGCAAACGCGTGTAGCATGAGTTAGAAGGATAGAGAGACATTTCATCACACGATATAGATCATGAAAGAAGGAAAGTTTCCTAAAATATTTCATAGCCTCTTTGTCATAAGTGTGACACGCTTCACACCCATGAAAAAGGCTCTACTTAACGTTGCTTTCAGAAACCCTAGGACACTTCAAAACCTAATGCTCTGATACCAAGTTTGTCACGATCCGAACATAGGTCCGGATCGAGACACAGGACAAAGAACCCCGAGAGGCTCCAAGTCAACTCATGGCATGAACATAGTGGCTAAGAGAATACACAAGCGGAAATTTACATAATAAAACATGCTTAAGCGGAAGTCTGCATACATATCAATCTAAAACAGAGTCAACACTGACAAGCTGATATTCTACATATTGTCTGAAAGGCCTTTAACATAACTGATGAGTTAATGGGACAATATTCCCAACTAGCTTGACAAAAGTATATAACTGAAATAACATAACAATGATCAAACAGAATGTCCTCGAAGGATGAGGACTCACCAACACTAGCTAGACAGGACTGAGGGGAAAGAAAAACTAATGGTGCGGTTGAGACTGATCCCTCGGACCTGTATCATGAAACGATACAACATAGAGTATGCGGTCAATACTTGGAATGTATTGAGTATTCAAGGTAAACGGACAGTTAGAAATACATGAGAGTTCATATGAGTAGGACAGTGTAAACATGAAGTGAATATCATAATATAACATAAGGGCTCAAGGTTTACAAACCATTCATAATCTAGTCATAGTCATAATCATAAGAGAAACCTTATAAAAACATAACTTGAGCCAAAACATCATAAACATGACAATACATAAATCATGAGGAACAATGGGAGAACCCATCTTAATCGACACCATCATGATAAAGCTTATATGATGTCCCAACTATCTCGCTCAAATGGGCAGAGTCGTCCCAGGCAGTCCAGGCAAGGGACATGCATGATGTGATATCACAAGGGGGAATCCATGAATACATATACCTACGTTGGCACATAGTTCTAAGACCACGGGATTACCTGAATGCCGGGACTACTCGGTGTTAAACATACTCCCAAAAACATGCACATTAGGGCTCATATAGTAATCGTGAAATCATTCATAAAGTTTATGGCCAAATAAATCATAACATACTTGAAATACATTATTATCCATGAATAAGGGCCCGTGAGTCAGCCAAAAGTCATCGATTCATAAATCATGGAGAACATGCATATTTATGAAAGTTCATATACTTGACATTCATAAATCCTTGAAGAGTACTTGAAGAGAAATCATAATTTCATAATTTAGGCTTAGGAAGATCAAAATTATAATAGAATAATAACTTGACTTTTCATGAAACTTTGCATAGTTGGGCATAGATTGACTAAGATTTGAAACCATAAAATTATAATCAATTTAAGTATAAGATCTGCCCATAGATCCTAGAACAATATTTAGAACTTAAAGGAATTGACCCATAATCAATTCAAAGAGAATCCCATAAATTTGGGGTTAAAACCGCATAAGATCATCAAATTTACTTTAATACTTAAATTCATGAACATGGAAGGAAATTAGGGCATGAGAATGAGGAGGAACTCTCATTCACAACCCTACATACCTGGGTAATATGAACTTACACTCTCCCTTAAAAGCCCAAAAGAATTGGAGAAGAATTTTGGAGAGTTCTAGGCTTGTTCTTCCTTTAGAAATCCTCTAGTTTGCATGCATGGGAGGGAATGGGTTAGAATAGATTTAACCCTCTTAAAACTCCCCTAATATGAGCTTAAAACGACGTAGTTTAGGGCTTAAGAGCTTAGGAATTATGAAATTTCCCTAATTAAAACGCAAGAAAATTACACACTGCCAGGTACCACGGCTCGTCCTACGGATCGTTCCTCGATCCAACAGGTCGTGGTTTCCTTTCGTTACAGCCTCTGATTAAACCTGAGTTTCTAAACTTTTCCACGAGCCACCCCACGACTCGTATCTTCATCCGACAAGTTGTGGGATCCATCCGTTATCATAACTGGGAGAAATCCACTGCTACTTCCTATGGGTGGAAGTAATGATCTGTGGTTCCCTACCACGGGTCGTACCACGAGTCGTACCCTCCCTCCCGACCATTCTAGAACCAACCCACTACTCCTACCAACGAGTCGTACCTTCAGCCTATGGGTCATTACAAGGCTCGTCGCTACCAACTCCTTCCCACATAATTACTAACAACGAGTGGTTCCTACGGGCCGTAGGTCCTTCCTACGACTCGTACCATCAGCCATCCTGAGTCAAAATTGCAGATTTTTCAGCTGTTTCCATTTCAAATTCTGAGTTTAGTCTTAGGCACTTTCGGAATTTTACAACATAAATAGGCACTCAAATTTGATCTCTGCTGGCAATTAAGCACTCAAACTTTGAGAGTGCACATCTAGGCACCTCAAAAACAGAAGAAAAAAAATAAATATTTTTCTAGGCCACAAAGGTGCCACATTACTTCTTTAATGTCAAACTTTATATTATAT
>JACEIK010000185.1:409685-420757 GCA_018107945.1 Datura stramonium | reverse complement strand
GGGAGAGTAATCTATGTTTACAATAATTGCATTGACTTTTATTATGTATTAAATTTCAATATTTGGAGAATCAAAGACCCAACAACCAGATAAGCAAAGAAGAATTTAATGTTGAAGAGACTTTCTCTGAATTAGGAGATCAATTAAATTCTCCATTTTCAAAGCTATTCCCCTGCATTCTGTTTCAACAAACACCAAAAGTTTCAATAAAAATATGCCCATTAGCTCTTCATCAGCATCTGCAAATGATCAAGTGGCTTACAATGAAGGACTCTTGACACAAATCTTCCTCCACCTCCCTGCAAAATCACTCATTCGATGCAAATGCGTCTCAAAACAATGGCATTTTATAATCACTAGTCCCCACTTTACCCGCCTCAGAACCCCGCGATTCAACCCTGCCCGAGGCCTCTTCTTACACTGCTCTTCTTTCATGATCAACCCTTTTCACCAATTTGTGCCCTTCACCCTCGAAAATCCAATTTCAGCACCAGTCCACAAGCTCAGTTTCATAGACGATCCTTCGAGAATTAGGATTCTGCAATCTTGCAATGGACTTTTGCTCTGTTGCAGCTTTCGCGTTCCTGAACCTAACAAAAACTACTACGTATACAACCCAACTACACAACAATTCGTCACACTGCTGAGACCAGGAGGCGAAAGACAGATTACCAAGGTTGTTTTTGGGATGGAACTAGCGTTTGATCCGTGGAAATCGCCTCATTACAAAGTGATTTGCACCCGAAGATCTGAATTGGATCCTGATCACCATCAGATTGAGATTTATTCGTCTGAAACTAAGAAATGGAGAGTCTCAGGTCCACCTTTCCCTGCTCGTTATGATATAGGATTCGCGTATACTGGAGTTTACTGGAATAGTGCCATTTATTGGGCATGTGGTGCCACGTCCTTGCGTTTCAATGTGGAACAAGAAAAGCTCGAAAAGTTTTCGATGCCTTGCATTAATAATGAGGAGAGCAGAGTTGCTTATTACGGAGAGTCTTGTGGATATTTGCATCTAGTCCAAGTGTATAGCCGCCAGAAGCTCACTTTTTACAACATTTACGAGATGAAAACCGATGGCACAGAATGGTTGTTGAAATATCAGGTGAATGTTGAAGATGTTGTTGACGCGTTTCCTCATATGATTCGCCATTACCTTGAGCCAACAGATTGGCATTACTTCGCCATGGCTGTGCTTTTGGTTGTCAGGGGAGAGAAAGAGGAGGATGCCTTCATGGTGTTGCATATTCCAAGAATGGTAATACGTTATAACTTGAGGGATTACACATTTTACAAGCTATGTGAATTTGGAAATACTAGTACTCAGGATGACAATTATGGATTTGAGGAGGAGGATGAGGATTATGAGGTTCCAGTAACCCTTGTATCCCTCGAACTTGACAGGTCAAGTGCTTTCCAATATATTGAATCTTTATATTCTTTGTGATTCTCTCCACTTTATGAGGAGAGAATAATATCTGGTTTGAAATTCAATTAAAAAAAAAAAAAAAACTTATCTTCCATGGTCATGTCCATTCTTGATTTACGATGTCAGAGGGATTGTCCATTGCTTTATTTTGTCGACAACATAAATGCTACACACTCCTTATCAAAAGTATATGCAGCCTTGCAACACCAGTTTCATTTGAACTCAATACTTAAGTCAATTACCATTAGTATTAGACGAATAAGAAAACATGATTTCAGCCATTTTCTACGCCTGCCTCAAGAACAAAGAACAAACGTTGCTTGATAATATAATTTATTCGTCAGAAATTAACTGCCAGTCCCTTAGGTATAAGAATCATTTATACCAAGTAATTAAGACAATTTTAAGTGACGAACATGTTAACAAGGTTAGAAGGAAAATATTTTGTTTACATTGTACAGAAAAAAGAAAAACTTTTAGCCAAATTAGTTATTGTAAAATGGAAAGTGTACTTATCACCTTCACTCTTTCTTTTTCACAATCCCTTCTTCTTCAAACCACTCCTACCGCAGCAACCTTTTTTTTATTAACAATAGCACCACTCCTACCGCAGCAACCTTTTTTTATTATACAATAGCAATAATATTAATAATAATAATTTTTCTTTTTTAAAAAAAACACAGTTGCTAATTATAAATACTACAACCTAAGTTCCCAGCTGGCATCTTATAGATAACTGGTAAATGCGTTGACTTGAGAGCCAAATTACATGTAAGGAATCAAATCCAACAACCAGATTAAGAATTTTTTTATCAAAATAAGTAATTATTTAAATCAATTTATAAGAATAATATATTTTAAAAAAAGTTTCAAAATTAAAATAAATGATTTTCATGATAATATATTAAATATTATTTTATTTAGAAAAATCAACGGGAGAAAAAGTTGATTGTTGACGGTGTTAAATGGAAACAATTCATTATTGTGGGTAATGTTTATGCTTAATACGTAACTCGCAGTAACGACTCTCTGTCAAATTCTGCCCATATATGAAATCTGAGTGAGCATTTTATAAAGTCGTAATCTTAAATTACGACTTAAAATTAAAATGTTACTGACAGTAACGACTTTAAAGTATCACACCACAGATATTATATATTTATAAATTTAGTTTTTAAGTGGTTGTAAATGTTTTACGTAAAGTTTCAAGTTTAAACCACGGTAAGGCCAATCTTATCAAGTTCTTTATACATTTAAGCTTGAAAAGACATTCTAATAACTGGAAAGCATTGCAAAATACTTTGTATAGGTTGCTCTTCTAAATAATGAGATTATTTGCACTTCTTCTAATTTTGATTTTTTTTTATTGATATTCACCATCTTCAAAGGCTTGAAAAACAAATAAATCTATAGTGGTTCTTTATATGTTCAATGAGTTGTCACGTCGATATTAATGACGTAATAAATAAAAGTAGATACTTATCTTTAAAATATATAAAATGATGGGATGCTAATCAATCTAATCAATATAAAATCAACTTTTTAAAGTTTCAATATGAATATTTCAATCAGATTTCATACATGGGCAGAGTTTGACAGAGAGTCATTACTGTGAGTTATGTATTAAGCATAAAATATTATCCACAGTAACGAATTTCTCCTTAACATCGTAAACCATCAATTTCTTTTTGTTGATTTTTAAAATAAAATAATACCTAATACCTTACTGTGAAATATGTCAATTCTAATTTTGAGAATTTTTTAAAAAAACATATTATTCTTGTAAATTGATTTAAATAATGGCTTACTTTGGTAAAAAAATTCCCAATTAAAAAAAAAAATATATTATTCTTGTAAATTGATTTAAATAATGACTTACTTTGGTAAAAAAAATTCCCAAATGAAAGTAAAATAATAATGTTGAGTTTAATTAAGTAAATACTCCTCTGTTCACTTTTATTGTGCGGTATTCCAAAAATAGATTTTCACTTTTATTTATAACATGTCAAGAAAATATATTTTTTTTCTTTCAAAATTTTACTCTTAATATTAATTACTTATTCTTCAAATTATTTTAAGAGACTATATAGTAAACTAAAATAAATATTATGATAAAAATGCTCATATTAATTATTATTTTTATATTTTAAAGGGCTGCAAATAAAAGTGAAGGGAGGGAGGGAGTAATATGCTCGTTTGGCTTTGACTTATTGGGAGAAAGATTAAATAATACACCACTTAGAGTAGTTGAGAAGAAACGTTCTCCGCAAGCTAAATATTGGGCAAACTATATAACAGCACATGCATGTTCCAATTCAACACAAAATCGAACTCAGAAATGAAGATCAAAATAAGTCGTTTATCATCATTTTCTGCAAATCAAGTGTTTTCTAATGAAGAGCTGCTGATAGAGATCTTCCTCCGTCTTCCAGCAAAATCACTCCTCCGATGCAAATGCGTCTCCAAAAAATGGAATTCTCTAATCGATAGCCCCGAATTCACCCGCCTCAGAGTCCCCTGTTTCAACCCTGCCCGTGGCCTCTTCTTGCACTGCTCTTCTTTCTTGATCAACCCTTTTCACCAATTTGTACCATTCACCCTTGAAAATCCAATTCCAGCACCATTCCACAAGCTCACTTTCGTAGACGATCCTTCTGGTATTAGAATCCTTCAATCTTGTAATGGACTTTTGCTCTGTTGCAGCTTTCGCGTTCATGAACCTAACATAAACTACTATGTGTATAACCCAACGACCCAACAATTCGTCACACTTCCGAGACCGGGAGGGTCAAGACAAATTTCCAGGGCTGTTCTTGGGATGAAACTAGCGTTTGATCCATGGAAATCACCTAACTACAAAGTGGTTTGCATCCGATTTTCTGATGAATTCTTTCCTGATGACCAGCACTATCAAATCGAGATTTATTCATCTCAAACTAAGAAATGGAGAGTCTCGGGTCCACCTTTTCTTGCTCGTTACGATATAGGATTCACATACACCGGAGTTTATTGGAATGGTGCAATTTATTGGGAATGTGGTGACAACTCGTTACGTTTCAACGTGGAACAAGAAAAGCTCGAAAAGTTTCCCATGCCTTGCATCGGTCGAAGTTGGGATGACCATGAGGAGAGCAGAGTTGCTTACTACGGAGAGTCTTGCGGATATTTGCATCTAGTCCAAGTGTATAGCCGCCATAAGCTCGCTTTCTTCAACATTTACGAGATGAAAACAGATGGCACGGAGTGGTTCTTGAAATACCAAGTGAATGTTGAAGGTGTCGTTGACGCGTTTCCTTGTATCATTCGCCGTTATCTTGAGCCAACAGACTGGCATTACTTAGCGATGGCTGTGCTTTGTGTTGTTAGAGGGGAGAAAGAGGAGGATGCCTTCATGGTTTTGCACATTCCCAAAATGGTCAAACGTTATAACTTGACGGATTACACATTTCAGAAGCTGTGTGAATTTGACAATACTAGTAGTATTCAAGACAATCAATTTCAGGATGAAGATGAGGACTATGAGCTCCCTGTTTCTTTGGAATTTAGAAGCTTTAGTGCTTTCCAATATATTGAATCTTTATTTTGTCTCTGAGGACAAATACTTTTTTTTTTCTTTTTTTGTAATGTGATTTAAAAAAAAAACAAAACTTGTCTTCCTGGGGTCATGTCCACTATTTGATTTACAATGTCCAAGTTGTTGTCCATTACATTATTCAAGTAACAAGCAATGTACTTTTATTATCTCACCACAATCTCCCCTTCTGTTTTGTATTTTTTTTTTCTAATCTTTACCATATTAAAATTTTTATTGATAATTTTATCTTTATAATCTTAAATAACATAATTTATTTGCCATTTTGAAAAGAGATGTAGTAAACTTTCATTTTATAAATAAATACTAATTGATGTTAATTATAATATAGTAATCAAAAGAATTGGCAAAAAGTAAATGAAATTATGAAAACCTTAGAGATCATAGATNATATTATTTGAATTCTATAAAGTTAAAGATGAGTTGTGTTTGACTATATTTTTGCAAAGAATATTTGGATTAACTTGTATAATTTGAAGTTTGGTGCAACATCTTTATTGATTAATTAACACAAGTAAATTTATATCAAAAAAATTAATAATATATCAGAAGAAATTAATATAAAGAGTCGTGAGTTACACTTTTTGATAATGTTTAATTTTTAATACCAAGACACTTTGTCTACACGGAAATTACAAAAAAATTGAGGGAAGAAAAAAAATATTAGATAGCTTAGACACTATTTATGCATAATGTGTTCGTTTAACAGAACTAGAATACATAAGGGAAAGTAATATAGTTATACGTAAAAAGCAAAGAATTCAGAGAATGTTTCTTTACTTTAATGTCTTAAAAAATAATTACATAAAATATTCTATTTTGTTACATTTTTTCTTGGATCGATATCATACTGATATTAGCGTTGCATTTTTTTCTTAGTCTCTTAGTTGTCATTGTCATAATATTATTTTATTTCTTTTTCTCTCTCTCTTTTTAATTTATTTATTTTTAAGTTAATTTTAAGTTTTTATTACTATTTTTTGATCTTTTTCTTTTTGTCTTTTTTTTTGCTTTTTTAATTAAAAAAATAAATACATTAGCTTATTATATTTAGACTAATAAAAATAAAAAAATTAAATAATTTGAATACAACAAGAACTAATTTATAAAAATACTAAAATCAATAGCTTATTTATTAAAATTAAAATTAATAAAAAATATATTTTAATTTTTTTTTTCAAATCATTAATCTTGTTTTTTCACCATAATCTAATTTCATACCCAAATTTGACTCTTTTCTTCTTCTTTTTTAAAAATTTTTTTTTTCATTGTTCAACTCCTTTTCTCTTTTTTTTCCTCATTTTTTCTTTATTCTTTATCTTTTTTTATCTTATTCTATTAAAAAAATCAAATTATATAATTTCTTTTTTTTCCACCATAATCTAATTTCACTCTCAAATTTGGTTCCTTTCTTTTTTTTTTTTCTTTTTTCTTTTCTTTTTTCATCTTATTTATTTCTTTTTTAAAATTTTATCTAATTCTGATTTTTAATCTTTTCTGCACAATCTAATTTCATTTATGTTTTTGTTCTTTTTCTTTATTCTTGTTTTTTTTTTTAATTTTTTGATTTCATTGAGTAAACACTTTTTAGTTCTCCATGATACCATCACAATATATCTATATACTAGTATGTTATCATGGAGGACTACTTCAGTCTTTCAATGAAGCACTCTATGCTACTATCACAATATATCTATATATTGACATGATATTATAGAAGATTGTCTCAGTCCTCCATGATACCATCATAGTATATCTATATACTAGCATGGAATCATTAAGGCCAACTTTAGTCCTTTAGTGAGAAAATCATCAGTTCTCAGTGATACCATCATAATATGTCTACATATTGTCATGACATCATTTATGTCTTCTTTAGTTGTTACACCCCGTGAATGTTAACAATTAGTAAGCATATGCGTGGACTTGTGACGAATAAAAAGAGCTTGACGCATGTGGAAAAAGCCTCGGAAGCAAGGTCGGGCGAGGCTAGGCCGCGAGGGCCAGCATGACGCGCCAGGCATTGAGGCGCGATGGGAGGCGCGACGCGAGGGGCATGTTGGCGCGATGGCTGGCGCGGGATGCCCCTCTACCACCGACCTCATATATATACCCCCTTAGCTTAAATTTTAGTCATTTCCAAATATCCTTTCGGCCAGAAGTTAAGGAATACGTAGATTTCAATCGTTTTTTGTCCGATTAAGCTACCAAACGTCGTCCAAACTCAAATTAACTTCGGGAAACGAGTCCTAGGCCTACGGGAGGCATTACTACAGAGTTATTTCTCGAAAATTCGCTCGGCAAATCGAAACTCCGCCGAGTAAAAGTTGTTAGAATTACTTCAAATTGGATTCTAAGTGGCCAAAGACAATAAGTAAGTATTTCTCCCTTCTAAACCCTCGAGAAATTATAAGTTTTCAACCGAATGAAATGGAGTTGAAGTTATAGTTAATTCTATTGAAAAGATATTGTTATTGGCCGTTCTTGTTGTGAAAATAGCTGTATACTTCAGAATAAAGGCGACAACTAAATGAAATTACTGGCTTCAGGTGGAAAAGTTGCGTAAACAAAAGAAAATCGGCATTCGAGGTATGTTAAGGCTTATTCCTTCGACAAGTTATTCTCATCGTATAGTGATACCACCAATGTTTTAAATGTAGATAATGATCCTATATGTTGTAATTAGCTGCTGCTAGTATATAAGGATCAGGCATGTTGTGATTAGCTGCTATTAGTAGATTACGGTTACATATGTTGTGGTTAGCTTCTAGAAAACGTATAAAGATTATATCACAGTATCCCTTGTCAGGAAAGAACATGTTAAATGTGACACACGGTAGAAGCATCGTAGGAACTCCTTTGTTCTTCAGTCTGTTGTGTTAGTAGAATTGGATGCTTTATTGTCAGGCCTAGACTTTAGTAGTTCATGGATAGTTATTGGGTCTGAGTTAGTAAGTCGAATAGCATAGGCGCAACTAGGCGATATAATTACTAGTTTGGCACCTGTATTGTCAGTGAAGCATGCCCAGAGGCCTTTGGTGTACCTTCACGCCCCAGGGTCAGAAGTTTAGGTAGGATGGCTATACTTTAGAGTCAGCGGCACTAGGGATGTCTAGTGAACTGAGTGACAACCTGTCATCTAGTTAGCTACTATCAGCGACTGTCAGTTCTAGTTTCCTTAGTATTCATCATACAGGTTGCTCAGGAAGCCATCCTAGTCGTTCAGGTCAGATATACCCGTGGGTACCCTAAGGAAGGGGGCCTTATTAGCAGTTAGGGTGGGGCCAACTCCCCAGCCTGCTCCTATAAGATGCTCAGGTACAGGTTGTCGTGAGTGGCTAAGTCCATGTAAACTTACCTACAAGGTTAGGAATCGTCCAGAAGAGTCACATAAGATCTGAGCAGACCAAGTTAAGGTCTAGAGGGCTAGAACCATGTTAGCACAATATTACCCTCAGACTAAGAATTTCAGTAGACTACCTGTTGAGTATTAGGGGCCGACCGCTCAAAAGCATGTTCGGTCAGTAGCAACCCTATAGTCGTTCTAAGCAAAGAAACTAAGTAATTGGTCGTCTGGGACCCTACAGTTGCTAATGAGTTATAGTTGTTCGAGTAGGACATTCAGAGTATTATCAGGCCACTCCAGACCCCGCCCTATCCGGTCTAGACCATTAGAGATTATGATCACTATCAGGATCCTCTGATCGGATACAGGTACAAGGGGTGTGCCTGCTAGCAACTATATAGATTATTCTAGGGGCGAGCAGCGGTCGCGTTAGGCCCAGAAGGCGAGATGCGCCTTTTGAGTGGCTATATTGAGACTTCAATTTAACATATTGGTTGGGGTTGCCCTCACCTAGGAGCCTTCCGTGACCACCCCAGGGTTACTAGTTGTGTCGTCGCCCTCCAGGGGCTATATGACGTCGCTCGAAGGAGTGATGTGATGTCCCAAGGGATGATGCAGAGGCCCAAGGGACATATTACAGTCCATTCCATGGTTGGACTATTATCTTTATGTTGTATCGGCATCACACCCTCGTCGAGCCTGGTGCCCTGGGTGCAGTTATCAGGAGTCCACCCGACTCAGGCATAGCTACAGATCAGGAGCCGAGTGGGCTTAGTTGCAGACCCAAGGAACTGGTAGGTTGGCTATAGCACCACTAGAGTCATAAAAACCTGATTAGGGGTATATAGATTGAAGTGTGCTCGCCAGGGCTTATGGGGGCCCGAACGGGTTATTCTGTGTTGATTGTACCTTCCAAGCTTATGCGGGCCAGGTTAGGTTCTTGTCTGCATTCTTGTCTACTACCTATAGCTTACGAATATATTATTGTATAGTCTTAGCTCATATATGTGTAGTATTTTACTAGATGCAGGTTATGAATAAGCAAACTTTTAGGTTAATTTCTGCCCCTTCTTTCTACTTACTTCCAGTCTTTACCAGCTTTCATTCAACTTATTTACTACCTTACATATTTGTCACATATTATACTTACACCCAACTCTGGGGCGCTGCATTACTTGCCTGCATGTTTAGATAGACAGGTTGTGAGAACTCCAGGGAGCCATGCAGAGTCGATACATTAGCCAGATCCTTTCTTTCAGAGTTGCTAGGTTATAAAATATTACCACCTTTTATTTGTATAGTATTTGGGTAGGCCGGAGCCCTGTCCCGACCACTATTTGTATTCTTAGAGGCTTGCGTACTACAATCGTCAGTTAGTTGGTTGTCGTTGGCTGTGTGGGGCCTATCTATGTCTTATTTTATGTGTTGGCCGTGTGGGGCCCCACGTAGCTACCATTTTTTATTTCTATTATAACTAGACAACATGGCGGTCTTGTCGGCCCACATAGGATCCCTTCATTACCTTGTTGTTGGTTAGATGGTTTCTTTTACAGGTTGCCTTGTCGGCCTGAGGCTGTGGTTACAACAGAGGTATAGCAGTTTGTTTTCTTGAGTTTGAGTCATGGATAGGCACCAGAGGTGCCTGTGCCCAACCAGGTCAGCCCAGATTCCAGTATGGCATTAGGTGCCAGTCATGCCTCCCAAGGTGGGGCGTGACAAACTTAGTATCAGAGCAAGTCGTATCCTAGGGAGTCTGCAAGCCATGTCTAGTAGAGTCTTATTTATAAATGTGTTATGCACCACATTCTATAAGCAGGAGGTTACGAGGAATAATAGTATGGTTATCTCTCCTTCTTCTCAGATCGTGCTCTAGAGATGAGTTGTATAGGGTTGAGTCCCTAAGCTTTCATTACTATGTATGTCTAGAGTAATATGTGATGTAAGACAGACTCCAGCCAGCCGCAAGATAACACAGCAACAAGAGGAAGTACTAGTGAGGTTTCATGGTTGGGGGACAGTCAGCCTAAGGGCAGCAGACGTCTTTTAAATTTCTCCCGTCACCTTCCCCGGGCACCAGGAACTTCATAAGGTGATAGATATGCCAACATTATCCCCAGTTCTTTCTGCAGCCTCGGAGTGGGAGGTCAGGAAGTATAGTATATATATATGAGTTGGCTCCCTTAGTAGACCTTAAGAATTAGGCAGGGGAAATAATTAATGTTGAATTACCTGAAATACACGAAAAATCGTGCGAGTACAAAAGAAAGTGCAAATATCAATGCCATATTGTCCAGAATGAATAATATAGGAGGGATAGAACTACTGCCTCAGAGAAGGATTAGAGAATGGTTGAGACCCTTAGTGCTTACAAAGTTATCTAGACTCTTACAATAGTAAATCCAGAGGGCGAATGAGGTTGCCAGCAACACTTAGGTGCGCGTGGGAGAGTCCATAAGCGATAAGACTTCAGTAATAGTAAAGTGCAGGTCAGAAATAGGTCGATTCCACCGCAGTGTGCGAATGACTGTAGCACACCTGCAAGATAATGGTTATGGCCCTAGTTTGTTATGTCGAAGGACAGAGAGATCATATGAAAAACATGGGCCCGAGTGCAGGTCAGAAGGATACAGGTCGGTAGACCTGGTTAGTAATATCTTTGACAGTATGAGGCAGAAGGCACGAACCCTAGATCTCAGCTTCTG
>JACEIK010000185.1:389946-401614 GCA_018107945.1 Datura stramonium | reverse complement strand
TGGGTCGGCCAAAAACATAATTCATGATTGATAAAATTCATGCATACTTGTAGATCATGCATATAGCTTGAAATTCATAAGTTCATAATAGATAACATAACAAATTCATAAATAAATTCATAATTCATGTTGGGCCTATCAAAAACACCAATGGATTAATGGATCATAAATCAATTCATCATGGGGCATGCATAACCAAACTTAATTGTTTAGAAATTTAAAGTCAACAATAGTATACTCAATTTAAATCTTCAAAGATGATCAAAATCAGTAGATTCTGATAAGATTTCAAAACCACAAGACTCATAATTAAATCATTTAATTTTATACAAATTAAATACAAAACCCCATGAGTTTTTATATAAATTTAGAGTAATTAATATAGAAGGAGCATGGGTGTGGAAGAATCCACCCATTGAATACCTTACATACCTGAGATTATCAACTCCTAACCCTCCTTAACAGCCCAAGAATGAAATTGAAGGAATTGAGGTGGAAAGCTTGAAATCTCCCCTTGAATCACCTCTCAAAGTTCTTGCATGCATGAATGGGAGTTTAGAATAGGTCATACTCTTAAAATCCCAGATTTTCCCAAGCCAAAACGACATACTTTAGGGCCTTATATCGTGAAAAAGTCAAAAATACCCTTAATGGACCTAGCCTGAAAACTGTCCGGATGAAACCCACGAGTGGTACAAATGGGTTGTGGGAACCACCACCAACCCTTCGTGTCCCTCGTTGAATGGGCTGCTGAGTGACCTAGTCTCAGATCCAAACAATGGGTCGACAGGACGACCTGTGCTTTCAACCCACGACTCGTTATACCGTCTGTTGTTTGCTCATCACAAAAACTGAACCCCCTACCACGAGCCTCACCATGAATTATGGTTCCATCCAATGAGTCGTGGTCTCAACCCGTTACCCATACTAGAAGTTCATACCCTCCAACAATGACCACAACCAACGACCCGTGACTTCTCTTAATGGGTCGTTGAGTCTCCCATTGTTTACACTGTGGCCCAACCTGACCCTAACTACGACTGAAAAGGATGTCCAATTGTATCCCACAACGGGTCGTTATACCTCTCGTTGTCTCCACTGCCACCATCCTTTCCCCAACCAATGACAACATACAACGACTCGTGGTTTGATACTACGTGTTGTTTTGTTGTCCGTTCTGTGATGTTTTGCCAATTTTCTGCACTTTTTAAATTCAACTCCCGGGTCTATTCTCAGGCCTTCCCGGGGTATTATAGAAACAGAATTACCTCCAGGTTGAAGTAGATTGATAGAGCATGGGACCACCGCTGAATGTCGAGAAATAAGCATCGAGCTGACAGTTAAGAGATAGTGAGGTTGTAACCTGGAATTCTCCAATATCACTAGTGAGGTTGTAACCTGGAATGCTCCAATATCACCACCAGTTGTGGAGGTAAAGGAGTGGCGAAATAGAGATTTTAGCCTAGTACAACCAAGAGATAAGGCACCATAAGAAATTATTGGCCTTAATATAACAAAGGATGGAGTCATGAGACCTAGAGGTCGGCTTTGCGTTCCAAGGTGACTAGACTTCGTTAGCGGACTATGGACATGGTGCACCATGTCCGTTACTCCCTCCTCCCAGAGGTTAATTAAAATACATCAGGTTGTAAAGAGAGGCCTACTAATGGCATGGGAAGAGAGAAGATATCATTGAGTCGTAGCTCAGAACTCTAATGACCAGCCAGGGGAGGTTGGACAGCAAGAACGAAGAAGGCCAATTCAGTAAACAATTGTGCCTGCAAGAAAATGGAAAGTAATCGGCATGAATACAGTTGCAGAATTACCTTACCAAGTGTAAATAGACCTTATTTGAGTCAATATAGAAAGGCTAACAAGATTAGTTCACATCTTTATGGATGGAATTATATTTCAGCTAAAGGCTATGCCAAGTTAAATGTTTAAGAAGTAGTATTTTGGTTGCGTGAGGCCCAAGAATCTAATAAATTTTGATAGAGAGGCACGACTCACAACCATATTTTGGGAAGCTGCTAGAATAGATTGGGGACATAGGTTAATCTGAGTACCATATTGTATCCTCAGACGAACGGTCAGAAAAAGCACACAATTTAGAGGTCGGTTACGGGTGGAATTGTAGGCCTCCTTAAATAATGACTTGAAACAGATAAATTAGGGGTAATTGAACTGAGCATAATAATACATTAGTCAGACGAATGGAGTTAAGCTTATCAGGAAAGAGGTGTCGGCAGCCCAGTGTTATGGAGAATCCTATCCTACGAACGATGTAGAGAGTTAAAAATTGAAGCAGCAACCGGGCACTCTTGGAAATTCACCAGTGAAAGGCTTCATGGAATCTGATAAGAAACTGCCCAGTCTTAGTATTGAGTAAAGTAATTCCTATTGACCTTGTAGAGCTAGACATGGTTGACTTCGACCTTATCCTTGGAATGGATTGGTTACATTTCGGTTATGCCTTAGTTGATTGTAGAACTAGAGTCGTCAAGTTTCAGTTTCCCAATAAGTCAGTCTTAGAATGGATGGGTAGTGTTTCAGCGCCTAATGGTCGGTTTATTTTCTACCTTAAGAAAAAGAAGATGATTTCAAAAGGGTATATCTATCACCTAGTTCGGGTCAGAGATTCTGAATGTTGTTTTTGGGAAATTATTGGGATTTTATTGGTTTGCTCACCAAGGGTTTAGTGTGGCTGCCAATCGCAATCATTTGGGTCATGCCGAAATTGGTATTAGAGCCTTAAATTCATCGATCTCATTGCACTAGGAAGAATCTAGTAGAGTCTTGCGGATCGGTGTCAAGACGTCTGTAACTTATCTTTGAGAGGCTGCAGGACTTTAGGAAAACTTCCTTCTTCTTTCCTTTCGTGCGATTACTTGATTCCAATTTGTATATGGTGATCCGAATTTGTATCTAACGAGTCTTCTTGATTTCTCTCACAGATGGTGAGAACACGTGCATACAGGAATAAAGAAGCAGCAGTCGCAGTCCGAGGTAGAGGACACGAGTAGAGGCCTGTGGCTGCCATAGGAGGGGCCCACGCTCCTGCTCTAGTACGGGAGAGGTCAGTATCTCAATACCTCTCGCATTTCAAGAAAGGGTGGCTGTAGAGGTGGAAGTTCTGACGTAGGGAGAGGCTCCGACCGCTCCAGCATCCTCCGAGGTTCTGGCTCAGGTTCTTAACCTCCTGAGTGGCTCGTGGGTAATGGGGCAGTGCCAATGACTCCAACAAGATAACAATCAGGAATATAGCATGCTGTTGTAGTGGCTCCTCGCATTGGTGACATGTTTGAGGCGGTTATGTTTCCGACGCCGATGGTTGGGCTTGTGATGACAGGGGAGGAGCATGACTTGTTCTGGAGGTTAACCAAGATGAAGCCTCTTATTTTTTATGGTACCGAGGTGGAGGACGCCTATGAGTTTATTATAGATTGTCAAGAGAGGTTCCAGAAGACGGGAGCGATGGAGAGATATGACGTGGAGTCTGCCACCTTCCAATTGATAGGTGATGCTATGCTCTGGTAGAGGGCTTTTGTGGAGTGCAGACCAACAGGGTCACCACCATTGACCTAGACACAGTTCTACTCCACATTTCTGGAAAAATATGTACCCCGTACCTTGAGATATAGGAGGAAGGACGAGTTCACCACCATCAAGCAGGAAAACTTTTTTGTTGCAACCTACAAGGCCCAATTCCATTCACTATCCAAGAATGCTCTACCCTTACTTCCCATAGAGAAAGAGAGGATCAGGCGGTTTATTAAAGGCCTGAATATGGGTCTCCAGTTATCAGCTCTTCAGTCCTTCGGTAAGACCTTTCAGGAGGTAGTGGAATATGTGAAGAATATAGAGGGGGTAAAACAGGAAGGATAAACAAAGAATGCCAAGAAGAAGGCTCAGAGGGTGGGTTCCTACAGTGGCTCTATTGCTAGGACTCCGGTACCGTAGGGTTTCTCTGGGTGTCCTATTCAGTCAGCTATGCAGGTATCAGCCGGAGGGCCATCAGGAAACACTCTACGAACAGCAGGTACAGTCGGAGGTACTCAACTTGTTCAGTTAGACTTCGGGGCTCGCCCTATTTATTCTGTTCTGGCTCAGAGGCCAGTGATCGAGAAGGTATGCCACAATTGTGGAGAGTATAGCCACATTCGCAATTAGTGTCCTAGGTTTGGCCAGGGCGGGCAGATCATTCCGCATCCAACTCCTCGAGATTCAGCCCCTACCGGAAGAAGAGGTAGTGCATTCAGCAGGGATTATCCACAGCTTGGGCGAGGTAGTCAGCCAACTGTCAGAGGCGGTACTCAATCAGGTAGAGGTGGTTCTCAGATAGGTAGGGGTGGCACCCAGTTCGATAGAGGGGTGATACATCCTAATAGGGGCGTGTCTCAAGTAGGTAACCAGGTACACTTTTATGCTTTTCCCGATAGGCTTGAGGTAGAGGCTTTAGACATTGTTATTGCAGGTATGATCTTTGTGTCCGACAAAATAGCTATGGCTTTGTTTGATCCGGGTTTTACTTTTTTCTATGTGTATGCTTAATTTGCATTGGGATTGGATCTTCCTTGTGATATACTTGATACTCCTATCCATGTGTCTAACCTATTAGGGATTTTGTGGTAGTGGATAGGATCTGTCGGGATAGTATTGTTGACTTTATGGGGTTTGACACTCTAGTAGACTTAGTGATCTTGGACATGATTGATTTTGATGTGATTCTAGAACTGAGCTGGTTATCTCCTTGTCATGCTAAGACAGTCACTATATCGGGCCCAAGATCGTCCAAGTTGGAGTGAAAAGAGAATTGTAGTCCCGCTCTTAAGAAAATCATTTTTTATATTCATGCCCGTAAATTGATAAGCAGGGGTGTTCAGCATATCTAGCTCATATTCGGGATACTAGTTCTGAGGATCCTTCCATAGAGTCGGTCCCGGTAGTTTGTGAGTTCTTAGAGGTGTTCCCTGCAGATCTGTCTGGTATGCCACCAGACAATGATCTTGATTTTTGCATAGATTTAGAGCCAGGGACCCGACCCATTTCTATTCCATTGTACCGAATGCACCAACTGAGTTGAGAGAACTCAAGGAGAAGTTGCGAAAACTGCTTAGTAAAGGGTTTATCAGGCCGAGTGTCTCCCCATGGGGTGCTCCAATCTTGTTTGTGGAAAAGAAAGATAGTAGTATGCGGATGTGCATTAATTACCATCATTTGAACAAGGTAACTATTTGAAACAAGTACCCTCTTCCTCAATTAGATGATTTGTTTGATTAGTTACAGGAGGCACCAGTGTTCTTAAAGATTGAATTGAGGTCGGGCTATCACCAACTGAAGATTCGGGCTGAGGATGTTTCCAAAATAGCCTTCCAGACCAGGTATGGGCATTATGAGTTTCTGGTCATGTCACTCGAACTGGCTAATGCACGAGCTACGTTCATGTGCTTGATGAATGGAACACTAAACCCTATCTAGATTCTTTAGTGATTGTTTTTATTGATGATATCTTGGTATACTCTAAGACCAAGAAGGAGCATGAGAATCATTTAAGAATCGTGTTGGGGTTGCTGAAGGAGAAGCAATTGTATGCTAAATTCACTAAGTGTGAGTTTTGGTTGGATTCGGTGTCTTTTCTGGGACATGTGGTCTCCAAAGAGGGAATCAAAGTTGATCCACAGAAGGTGGAGGCGGTCAGAAACTGGGCTAGGCCAACTACCGTGACAACGATTCGGAGTTTTATGGGGCTAGCCAATTACTACCGCCGGTTTGTGAAGGGGTTTGTATCCATTGCCTCAGTATTGAATAGGTTGACTCAGAAGGATGTACCTTTCCAGTGGTCTGAGGAATGTGAAGAAAGTTTTCAGAAGCTCAAGACCCTACTAACAATGGCACCTATCCAGGCATTACCGGTGGTTTCCAAACTTAGTGTGTGAGCTTTGATGAAGACTTGCATCACTGTTCGTTTCCTCGTGGTTCGATTGCTCATTTGCTTCTTCCTTTGGGAATGAAGTTTTTAGGGAAGGTAAAGATTTTGTTATTTATTGTGATTCCTAATGGTCTGGTTTGGGTGTTGTGTTAATGCAGGAAGGGCAGGTCATTGCTTATGCCTCGAGGTAGTTAAAGGTGCACGATAAGAATTACCCCATGCATGACCTAGAGCTAACAGCGGTGGTGTTCACCCTAAAAATCTGGAGGCACTACCTGTACGGGGCTCGTTGCAAGGTATTCACAGACCATCACAACCTGCAATATGTGTTTTCTCAAAAGGATCTCAATTTGAGGTGGATGGAACTGTTCAATGATTATGACGTTACCATCTTGTATCACCTAAGTTACGCTAATATAGTGGCAGATGCGTTGAGTTGGAAAGCAGTAAGTATGGGCAGTCTAGCTTGCTCGAAAACTACTCGACGACCGATGGACAGAGAAGTTCAGACATTGGCAAACAGTTTGATAAGGCTCTTTTTGAAAGAAACGGGTGGGCTACTAGCTATCATGGAGGCTAAGTCATCGTTGCTAGAGAAAATAAAGGCCAGACAGTTTGAGGATGAGAAGTTGGGTAAGATCCAAGATAAGGTTCTACAGGAAGAAGTTAAAGAAACAGTGNTGCCGAAGGGGTCCTGAGAATAAAGGGACGATTAGGTGTTCCCCGAGTTGGTAAGCTAATCAAGACCCTCCTAGAAAAAAATCACAACTCAAGGTACTTCATTCATCCTTGGGCTACCAAAATGTACCATGACTTGAAATGACACTATTGGTGGGGCAGAATGAAGAGGGACATTGTTGACTATGTCGCCTAGTGTTTGAATTGTCAGCAGGTGAAGTACGGGCACCAAAAGCCTGGGAGAGTACTTTAGAGGATGTATATCCCCGAGTAAAAATGGGAGAGAATAGCAATGGACTTCATAGTTGGTCTTCCAAAGATATTGGGGAAGTTTGACTCCATTTGAGTCATTCTGGAAAGATTGACCAAGTCTTCTCACTTCCTGCCGGTCCAAGTGACTTATAATGCCGAGAGGCTGGCCAAATTACATGTGAAGGAAGTGATTCGGTTGCATGGGGTACTGGTGTCAATTGTGTCTGACAGGGGTACTCAATTCACCTCTCATTTCTAGAGGACCTTGTAGGCAGAGTTAGGCACAAAGTTGGATTTGAGCACAACCTTCCATCCTCAAACAGACGGACAGTCAGAAAGGACCATCCAAGTATAAGAGAACATGATTCGGGCATGTGTTATAGATTTTGGGGGCCATTGGGATAAATTATTACCCTTGGCAGAGTTTGCCTACAATAATAGCTACCACTCGAGCATTGGCATGACGTCGGTTGAAGCTCTGTAAGGGAGAAAATGCATGTCTCCAGTTAGGTGGTTTGATGCATTTGAGGTGAGACCCTAGGGAACAAATTTGCTGAAGGAATCCTTGGAAAAAGTTCGGGTAATCCAAGAATGTCTCGTAGCTGCTCAAAGTAGACAAAAATAGTATGCAGATAAGAAAGTGAGAGATATGGTGTTCATGGAAGGAGAGCAAGTCTTGATCAAGGTATCCCCCATGAAGGGGGTGATGAGGTTCGATAAGCGGGGCAAGCTTAGCCCGAGGTACATTAGGCCGTTTGAAATCCTTCATTGTGTGGGCGAAGTAGCTTATGAGCTAGCCTTACCACCAGGGATAACAGGGGTACATCGAACCTTCCATGTTTTCATGTTGAAGAAGTACCATGGGGACCGATCGTACATCATAAAATGGGACTTCGTGTTGCTGGATGAGAACTTGTCGTACGAAGAGAAGCCAGTGGCGATATTGTCTAGGGAGGTCCACAAGCTGAGATCAAAAGAGATTGCAATGGTAAAAGTCTAGTGGAAGAATCATCTCATAGAGAAAGCCATTTGGGAGACTAAGGCCGATATATGAATCAAATATCCTCAATGGTTCATGGAATCTGGTACATTCTCTTCCTTGCAATTGTAGACTGTTTGGGGACAAATAGTGATTTAATTGGTATCTAAAGCAATGACTCGTATGTCATTACCAGGGGAAATGATCTTGGAACACTCTAATGGGGCTAGACTGTGGATAGAAGAAGTGTTTTGGAGTGAGATAGTGAAAGTTGGTTGATTTTGGAGAGCTACTTGTTTCGGGGGACCGTTGTAGCAATAGAATTCCTGCTGCAGTGAGACCGTGGTGACGGTCGGAGTTTCCACATAACGGACCTAGAAAGTAACCACCGTATCTGCTGTAACGGCTTCCTAACCGCTATAGCAGGTCCGCTGCAATGAATGACGAAAATCAAAAAGTGGGTTTAAGTGGAATTTCTGAGGTTATACTCCATTATTTTCAAAACACAAACCAATAAGGGCTGAAGGCGATCCTCTTGCCCCCCCCCCAGAGCAGTTGAAATTCCTTCTCAAGGTAAGTTTCTTGAATTCCTACCCCTATTATGGATTATGTAAACACTAGGATTCAAGGAGAACCTCTAATGGTGATTTTCTAGCACAGAAATCCTAGGTTGATAGACTAGGGATGGATCATAGGGAACTAATGGGGATCTGATTTTGAGTTTAACGGGTAATAATGATCATTCCCCAAGGTATAGTTGTTAAAGAACGTCGTTTATGTGGTAATTAGGACCTAGAAATAGGTGAAATTGGGGTTTACTCTTAAAATTTCCTTGAAAGAATGGGTTTGAGTTTCTAATACCCTTGTGTGGGTGGTAGGGTACTAAATTATTTCTTATTATTGTGTTAGACTTTGCACTTTCGGAAGCATTGAGGAAGGGGTAAGGCTTCAGCAATATGACTGCCATCCGAATCCTCCCAGTTTGCGGTAGGTTATGGTTTATAGGAATTAGACTTTACAAAATGACCTGTATCATTGTGAATGATAATGTGTTGCTTTGGTCTATGGACATTAATTATGATGATGATTGTTGTGTTAGAATTTAACTGTTGAAATAGATTTGATATGTTGTTTCCACCGAACCAACCATGATGAATTGTTTAGATATACGAGTGGGAGAGGTAGTTCGTGATCTCCTAAATGTCATAATGACAAACTTGGCTATGATATCACTACTGTGAGAATGGTTAAGGGTAGTAAGAATATCCTGAGATAAGAGGCTCATACCTGAGGGAAGCATCCGGATGAGCAATGTTGATTGAGTGGTTCATATCCGACGGGATCATCCAGACGAGAATTGAATGGGAGCGGGTACCACGCCAGTACAGTACATGAATTTTTGGATTTCCCAACAAGTCATGACTGGAAGGACAGAATTAAGACCCTCTAGCATGTGTATACCCTGAGGTCTAATGCTAGAGTGTTCATAGTGATATGATGGAGGTGTGTGCCCGGCATTCACTATTTGTGCTATTTTATGGTGTGTTATAATAATGTGTAGAAGTGGAACAGAATAGTGCTATGTAGCTGAATTGATGTTTGAAAATATGTGTTGTAATGTGAATGTGGAGGAGTTGCAAGGTCTTGATGTTTTATAGAGGTGAATGAAAGTTAGAAATTGCGTTGTGTTATCGTTGTTATGAGTTAATCTATATTGCATGTGGTTATGCAGCGTTTCATGTGTAGGATGTAGTAACTATTATATTTCTGGAAGAATAAGATGATATGTAATGTTGAGAATAGTTGGTGAAATGACTAAGTGCAGCTAAGTCAAGATACTGCCCAGGTAGTACCGCAACAACAAAGAGTGGTGTTTTAGACTGGTTTCATGTTATTGTTTGCATTCTTATATGTTATTATGTAAGGTCAGCCGATGATTCCTACCAGTACTGTATTTCCACTGATGCTACTCTTCTACTTCTTTTCTGAGTGCAGAATCCGATCCAGGAAGCTCTTCTCGCCCTCACCTCTAGAGCAACAGCGGATTCATTTGAAAGGTGAGCGATTACAAGGCGGGCAGTCCTACTCCTTCGTTGAAGATGTCTCTCCTTTGGACATTATTTCTTCTTTTATTTTTTTTGTATTTATCCCTCTTAGCTATGTACTTAGACTCTGAAGTGCAATGACAATCGAATTCTGGGAATTGTAGTCAGATTTGTTGGTTTTCTTTCGGTTGACTTAGCAAATTCTAAATTGAATTCGGCTGTTTATTTAATTTTAAGGTTATCATTTTCTTTTGGATTTTGTTTTTAGGGAAATTGTTGCGAGAATCGTTAGTTCCCCCACCTGGGGGTTAGTGTGGGTATCAATCACAGCCATTTGGGTTGTGACAATATATTAGTGGGTATAATATGAGAAAGAGTATATGTAATTGAAGTAAGATAAATGTAAGAGTGGTATGTAGAATCTATATAATATGAGAAAATAATATGTATGCAACATGGTGATTAAATATATATATGTATACTCTGGGTCGTAAAGTAAGTAATATGTATATATAGAATATACCTTGTATTTGGACCTTAGATTCTTTCTAAAAAACATGGGTCGGCTTTTACACATCAACTTATTATGCTGAGATCTGCTGAAATTATTGGAGGCCCTAATATATTTGGTTTGGGCCAAAGCATTTGGTAGGAGAAAACTTGATTTAGCTCAGGCCTTCTTAGTAAACATCTACTTAATTTTAATTATTGGAATAATCCATAAGTGCTCGTTTTTAAACACACAATTCCTTGTGTCGAAAAACACATATGTATGAGACAACTTTATTTTTATTTTTTGAAATTGAATTCAATCAATTGTTTAATATAACATCAAGGTAAGGATTTGATTCAAAAGGGGTAAGGGGGGATAAACGACTACTTTTCACTAAAACTTGTATCTGGACAATTTATATGACACAGGAATAAGACATAAAATAAACATGAATATGTAAATCAAAATGTTAGCCAAAATATGTCACGCCCCGCCTTGGGGGGTATGACTGGCACCTGGTGCCCTAGTGGGACCTGGACTGCTAACTGGGGAGCCTAAGCACATCTGGTGCCTGGCTAGCTCTATTTCTGATTTCTGGGAACAACGGGCTATATAACGGCTGTAAACACAACCTCCGGCCGACTGGGCCTATAGCCACCTGTATATGCAACAACAGCTAACCAGAAACATACTCATAACAAGAAACCTATGCGGGCCGACAAGGCCACCATGCTGTCTGATCATCTGAAACTCAACATAGAGAATACTGAATAACTACGTGACCGTCAAGGTCACCACTACTATCAACTATGACCCCACACGGCCAACATAAATAGAATACTAAACAACTACACAATCACACGGCCTCATACGACCGACTCAACTGACCACAGGGAGATAAATATATACAATTTGCAAGCCTCTATGAATACTGATAGAAATGATCGGGATAGGGCCCCGACCTACCCATGCTGTACAAAAAAAGGAAATCAACTAAACCTCTGAAAATCAAACTCCGGATCACAGGAGGTAATGACTCTGTAGCCATGATATCATCTGTCTGAATGGCTAATCTATAGCCAGGATACTAGCTGTCTATCTGATTTTACTTACTAGTTTTTATTCTGAATATCTGTGTCATATTATTCTAAAAACATGCTTGATAATCACATACTAGGCTATACTGAATCTAGAATGCTAACTCGCCATTTGGCGTATGCTTTTTCTAACTTTCGGACTGAGTGCGATATAACAACGCAAACCAGATTTTCTGAACTTGCACAATACTCAAT